>JAQGBX010000023.1:0-64301 GCA_034698745.1 Megaphyllum sjaelandicum
CAGATGGACAACGGTCAGCGCAGATGGACAACGGTCAGCGCAGATGGACAACGGTCAGCGCAGATGGACAACGGTCATCGGATTTAAGAACAGGTTGTATGCATCTAATTTATTAGCATTTTTTACCCAAACTTCAACTTTTTTGGGTTTCTTTTTGTCTTTTTGCCAAATTTGCCTGGACAAGGGATAGCAGGGCAGCCCAAGCTGAACAGTGGTCAGCGCAGATGAACGACGGTTATCGGATTCAAGAACAGAGGTGGCAAGCATTCGATTATAAGTGTTTTTTACACAAACTAATTTTTTTAAATTCTTTTTTAGCTCTTTGCTAGATTAGATTTGCCTGAACAATGGACGACAAGGCAGCCCATGCTAAACAGCGATCAGTGCAGATGAACGACGGTTATCAGATTAAAGAACAGAGGTTGTATGCATCAGATTTATAAGCATTTTTTAAACAAACTAATTTTTTAGTTTCTAGTTTTTGCTTTTTGTTAGATTACATTTGCCTGGACAATGGATGACAAGGCAACATAAGCTGGACAGCGGTCAGCCCAGATAGACAGCAGTCATCGGATTCAAGAACAAAGGCTGTATGCATCTGATTGGGACCTCCCGACCAAGTGACAAGAGCAGCCGCGAATTCCATCACTCCAGGTGGTCACAGAGATTCTTTGTGTACTGCAAATCACATAAAGACATCGTAATACAACTTCTCCACAGACCTACACATGCACTTGAGAACTCCACAGGTCTTAATAGCAGGTGTCAGCAGACAAGTTGCCGAGAGAAGAAATTAGTTATTTTTAGAGGGTTGTCAGAGCTTTAATTCAATTCAACTCAGTGCCCTACTATCAGTAAATAAATACCATGTGGTAAAGGGGTGTAATCCATCAACACAAATTATTGGGGAGTTGCCAGCGCATTAGTGTGAACCCCAACATCATTGTAAAATTGAATTACGTGAATCTTAAGGCTATCCTTTGGAAGAGTTCCAACGTCTAAGAAATAAGACCAATAAAATGGATCCGAAGGAGCTCGGAGTTCCATGAGTGGATTGAAATGACAGGTTCTAGCACCTCGGTGGTTGCGTTTTAAGATTCCCTCCACCATACTTGCATTACCAGGCAAAGGAAATTTTTCGAACAGGCATATGCATTGAGCTTCCCGTAATAATCGCAATAAATCCCACTTGAGACACTCTGTCAATTACGTAATGCTCTCGTCTCGCTGATATTTGCCCGTTACAAATCTAGCAGCTCTCCGCTGCACCATTTCGAGTTCCTGGGCTTTATCCACCCTGTAGGGATTCCAAACGGGAGCAATACTCGAGAAGAAATCGGACAAATGATAAGTATCCAATCTCTTACATTTTTTGGACAATTTCTGAGGATTCTTTAGACAATTTTAAGGCATTGATTTTTTGTGCCAGTAATTTTGTCTATGTGTACGCCAGCACATTTTATCCATGATAATGATCCCAAGGTACTTTATGCTGAAAACAACATTTTAAGAAACATCTCCAAGATTGTAGTTGGGCTCCATTTAAGCCTGTTTCTGGGAGATTTTCATGACCAAGCACTTCTCCTTATTGAGCTTTAGCTGCCATGTATCACACCAGTTGGATTAGATGTCAAGGTCCCTTTGCGAGACGGATGGATCCTCAACACATACCTCATCATATAGTGCAGAATCGTCAGAAAAAAATTTGGATTAACAAGAAAAAATATTTGGGAGATCGTTGATAAATAACAGGAACAGTAGAGGACCTAAGACATTGCCCTGTGGTACCCCAGATTGTACATCAACCCAACTAGATTCTTTCCCATCTATAACAACCTTTTGTGTATACATTTGTAACAACATTACACAGTTTTAGGAATCCTGGAAAGCACGGTCTTGACTTGGCAACTCATCTTGACACAGCAGTTGCCACTTACAACATTTCTATCCAAGACTAAGTTTTTCTGATTCCAACTTATGCACGCTTTCCCTACCAGGCGCCAATTGGACAACATCTTGCATATTTTAAAGACAAGTTCTTTGATGGAAGTTCCAGACGGGAATGATAATCAGAGGCAGAGACAGAGGCCTGAACTAATTCATCTGGCTTGCACTTCCCATCATTATTATGGGCCAGACCAACTTGTTTGCATGTATGTGAATGCCGAGGGTATGTTTGCCACGACCGTCGAGGCAAATATCACAGTACAAAATGCCAATTTTGTGAAAGTGAAAAGCGATTCCGATGTGTATTTGCACGCCCCTCAGGCCGATCCAGAACCGGACCAACGCGTATGCGTTTTCGTAAATGCGGAGGGGTACGTTGACACGATCGAGGCAATACCAATTGGCAATATTGTGAAAGTGGAAAGAAGCGTTCCCGTTTTGTAAGCCCCTCAGGCCGATCCAGAAGTTATCGTCATTACCATATTCGTTCCTCAACTGAGGCCTGAGCCACCAGTGAATTTATGCAGAGAAAAAAAGAAGATACGGAGAATAACGATGATGAGGAAATCGACGTTGACCTCATCTGATGGATCGTGATGCTGATGTCGACGTACCAAGCCAAGAATGGGACTAACCAAGCTTGAGGTTCAGTTCATTTAGTTAATATTGATATGTTGATAGTTTGATAGTTAATTTGATATGCTTCTTTCATTTAAAGTAAATGTTTCACTGTTTTGAAGAAATTACCTTTTAAATAGTACTGGATTAGGCCTAAAAATCGTAAAAATCCAAGGCTCATCTTGGACTTAAAATTTTCGTAGGATTGATAGCTAAGTATTGGTGTTGTTTTTTTTAGATTGGTTAAGTATTTTTGAAAAAATTACGAGTCTAAACAGAGTACTAGATTAGGCCTAAAAATCTTAATTTTGCTAATTTCTATCCAATTTTCTTGACATGGCACCACCTCATGCAACACCGAAGGGGGGAGTTTCTACTCGTTCTGCCAAGGCAGCACTGGCAAGTGATTCTGCTGTCCTTGGGAGGGAGTTCAGGGAGCTGAGGGAACTTGTCCTGAACTTCATGTCCTCCCGACCCAGGGAATTGGTTAGTGTTGGCTGCCAGACTGATTCGGAGCTCTCACCGACGGTCGTCATGGTGGATGCAGCTGTGGGGGGAGATTGCTCTTTTCAGGAACAGTCTTCCCAAACAGATGCACTCAATGGTGCAGGTCCTTGAAAGGTAGTGGGGAAAGGTAAAGGCTATCGGAGGTCTCGTGGGGGAAAGCAGACAGCTGGTTTTGGTGCTTCAAGCATTACGGTGGCTAACCGCTTCAGTGCACTATCTTGTGCAACTGATGAAGTTCAGCTTCCTGTGGAACCTCATGAGGTACACCTCCTGGGTGACTCCATTGTCCGAGGGGTTAAGGTAGGCAAACCTGGTAAGGCAACAACCTGGTGCTATCCCGGGACACGTGTTGAGCACTTAACTTCCCGGGTTGAGTCTGTATTGAAAAATGCAGGTCCCAATCCCGTGGTGGTGGTGCATGCAGGCACTAACAACTTGGACAGGGATTCACCTAGGGGTTTATCTGAGCGACTGCGTGGTCTAGCCAGGGAGGTCCAACGTGTTCGACCGCAGGCAAGGGTGTTGATATCAAGCATTCTTCCTCGGTTTGACCGTGGATATCGGTGGGGGAGCTGAAATGGGGACTTGGAAGAGATGATATGGGGCGGGGCATAGGTATGCCACAGCAACGCGTGGCCGGACACTGCTAGTCGTTAAATAAATATATTTTAATGGTTTGTGCACCCTTTGTATGAATTTATAATTTTTGGATTCTTTCAATTTAATATTTTCAAACCGCCAAGAAGTAAAACTGCAGATATGGCGTACCTTCAGGTTATGTTAAGTGAATACGAAAAAAGCAATGTAAATGAATTTCGTATTCAGACTCGGGTGCCGTATCCCAAAGATGTAAAGTATCATTATGCAAATGCAAATATTCAAAAATTCGAAACACTTCTGGTCTCCATGGCATTTCGGATAAGGGATACAATAAAAAACCGCTCGTGCATATTTCAAATCACGCATCGACGTCGCCTTTTTCTGTAATTGTTTCATCAGCGTCTGTCATCGGCTAGACAAGAATGCCCCATCCTCGAATCGAAAAAAACAGCGAAGGAATTTCGCGTCCTCTTTGACATTTTCAAAAACCTGTCCACTCCCGGATGAGTCTCCCTCTCCCCATGCACACACCTCCGACACCCAAAATACCTGAGCACGTAAAGGAGGAAATTAATAGCGAGTGCGTGGCACCTACAGTATTTGATAGCCGCAAAATGCTAAATGCATGCGGCGACGTTCTCGTCAATGCCTACCAGACTAACAATAATTGTAAGGCTGCAGGATGGGCAGGGGGAGATTTAACCTAATAAACTATTTCTTTTTTTTAAAAAAAAAGGCCCCGGGGGGTCGCCCACGCTGGCGGCGCGACCTTCGGAAGATCCTTGATGGGCCTTGAAATTGAGGGGTGTCGAAGCGAGGGATCCAGATTCAAAATCCTCCATGGGCCAGTTCCTTAAACAGATGACCTTAACATCCTCTCGGTAATAACCATTAAAGCTAGAGTCGATGTCGATGGGAGGATTGCGTGTTCAATCAGACTTAATTCACGGATATGGATTAATGACACTTCCAAAGTCATTGTTTAGAACTGCGTAGAAAATGTTACTTCATCGTACTGGAACCGTTCGTGTGAAATGCATGAACGGTATACAATGTGTGCATTTTAAGGAAATACTTGTCACTTTTTCCAACGTTACCAGAACATTTGTTCTGTTTAAGAACAAAGTTTTTAGGAACTGATGACAAAGGATGATGCAGGATGTCTATTGCCATCATTTTTGACGAATTTCTTTACTTTTAGAACTACATGTATTGTAAATAATTGCGCAAATTGCGACTCCAATTCACATTTATATGTGTGTACAGTACATGTAATGTAGCCTACTTCCAACGACCCAACACTGTTCTATTCTAACGTTTCTGAGCTTAGGAATATCCTCCAGACAGTATAGTGTTATACATGTACACATACACTGTATATTAAACGCTTTCACTTTACCGAGTGCACAACTTCACCTGCAGTCGAACGACCAAAAAATATGGAATAACCATACTGTATTTTTAAACTTGAGAACGACTCTGAGGCGAAAAACCTCGCTTAAAAAAAATAAAAAATAATGACAAGTCTGTTGAGGTACACTTTGAATTTTCCACTTGTAAAAACTAGATGTTTCCGAGAAGAATACAAGTTGGACAATGACGAATTTGACGATCAGCATTGGTTTCAATGAAACGTAGGTGAGGCCATTGGGGGAGCCATTCCCAAACAGCCTTGTCGCCGTTGAGAAGCATTGTGTTGCTTGAAAAGAATTTGAAAAATTCTGGAAAATCCGCGGGGTCGGCAAGGATCTTGCATTTTTAATTCCCAAGGCTGCGATTCACTTTGTCGTCTAATCAATCAGTCCGATGGAATAGGGTCAATAAACACGATGTCCCCACTCCGGCTCCACCCGTGAAGCAAAATCGGTGATTATCTTAAGCATTCCTCGTATTTCTTACCATTCCACTTCAGCGATTGTTTACAAGAAATGCAAGTTTTGTTAAGTATTGTAGTTTGAAAACAAACGTTTTAAAACTCACGTCTCGCAGCTTGTTTTGTTGTTAAGGGGTGCCGTCCTTGAAATGGAAGAAACAAAATCTTCCATTTAATCGTTTCTCAGCAAATATATCAACCATAACCGGATTTAATTATTAACCTGCAGCTTTATATGCCATTCGCGAGACATTTAATCTTCTTTTGTTTAAAAACAAGCAGCACGGCACAAATAGCAGGCTATAGCTACTGTAATCTTAAATTTCACATAAATCAAGCCATTTAAAGGAAAGGCAAACAAAAAACGACTGAACTGAATGTTTGCGGACATGCGGTTTGTTTCTAACAGAATAACATCAACTGCCTGTTTTGATGCTCCAGACGTCTAAACAGTTCAACAACAAGAGACTCAATTGTTAATAAAGAACTTCCCGTTTTTAAAGCAGTTGAGCAGAATGCTTCATAGATGGCGCTGGGAACTCTATACACGTACCAGCACCATTTTGCTACAGTCTACTTCTCAAATGTGAAAATCACCATAGGTGGCCACGTGATGCTAAAATCAGTTCATTACATGTGCAAACCTAGGTTATCAAAATTTTTATTTAAAAACCATTTTCGCAGACACATGTACATGTATAACAAGACATGCCACTAAAAATCAGGATAAAAAACTGTCAAGTGTAACGGGTGAAAGAGTCTACTGTAAAGAATATTTTTCAGAGGAAACATCAAGGTAATTCAGATCATTGCTGTGCATTTAATTGGTACTTACATGTAGATGATTTTAGATGATGATTTTTGTTTGACCGATATCAGATTTTTGTTAAATTGATTTTGACAACAACAGGTTTTTGGGAGTTTTCTCACATAATAAAATAAACACTTATACGTGTATACATGTAACTGCATGGTACGGGCCCAAATGCCCTATAGAGAAAATGGTGCTGCATCTGCAAGATGAAATTTTTTTTTTTTTACTTTTTTGCTTAGGCAAGTATACAGTATGTAGCTAATTTAGCTTTGCTACTACCGTATGGAGGAGGCTACGGAAGCTGCTGTAATGCAATTTTTGATGACATGCAAAAGCCACGTAACTGTGTTCCTTTAAACTTTAAAGGGTATCGTTGCATCACAAGTAACACTGTAATGCGAGTTACATTACTCTTAAAGTTTAATTTTAAACCTAACTCTGCATGAAATAGGGTGGGAGCCATCACTACAGAAAATAAAATTGGAAATTCCCCTTTAGTTATTACCTCGAGCGCTACTTTAAGAACACTTTCCCTCTCCTGTTCACCTATTGTTAGCTCCCTCCCAATTGACCATCAGACTTGCACCATGTCCTAAATATAGCCTAGAATAATATACTGTACATGTACGTAAAAAAGGTAATTTCATCCACTCTAAGTAGTCCCTCGTGTTGACCAGACCCCGACTGACCACCAAGGAAAGAGTTTTCCGCCCGTTTGTGCATGTTAGGTATACTGTTAAACATTGTTTACATGTACATATACAGTATTTATTGCTACGTGCAATAACATCAGTAATAAATTCGTCGTAATTTCAACTGAGAAAGTAAGTGGAAAACTTTATTTCGCATTTCAACCGCAACAGCGAATGGCCGGCCAAAGGTCAGTGTCTCGCAATACACATTCGCGTGTTTGACCTACTGGTAATTTTTATGCATTTTTCCTTATTTTCGAGGAATAAAAGAACTAATGCGTGTTATTTCGTGCTCATTTATTCGGATATACAGTACATGTATTTCGAAAGAGCATATCCGACAAATTTGCGGTCTAAAAACTATCGTTTTCGTTTCTATAACCTTTTTTTTTTCAACCGAACAGAATTCCACAAACGGTCTTTAAAAAAAATGTGGGTATTTCCTTCTGGGCACAAATATGTGTATGCAGCTTATATTTTACGTATGTAAATTAACGATAGGATTTCGCCAAGCTTAAATCACTTATGAATTATTGCTGCCCAAGGAATGCTCGCGCTAATACTGATGAATGGATAAGAAACGGCTTACCAAGAAATTGCGTCTGAAACAAAAACTGTTATTAATTGTCTAAACGGAAACCAGTTAATTATGACACGCCGTCAAAGGGAAACACATTCAAAACCAATCATGGAAATTGTCACTAGAAAACCTCGCCAAGAAGCGTGAATTGCAGAAGTCAGAATACGCAGTGTTTAGAGTGTACATGTTTACGAGAACTCAGTGACGCGCGTATATTTATTTGGAGAGGGGAATTCTTTTAATCGAATTTGGAAAAACC
This sequence comes from Megaphyllum sjaelandicum, assembly GCA_034698745.1. Taxonomy (NCBI): domain Eukaryota; kingdom Metazoa; phylum Arthropoda; class Diplopoda; order Julida; family Julidae; genus Megaphyllum; species Megaphyllum sjaelandicum. The sequence goes on from JAQGBX010000023.1 coordinate 7,891, forward strand.
CTTCCTCGATTTAAGTGCCGGTTTCGTAGGCCCTACAAATATATCATGTAATTTTCGTGTTTGCATAATGGGTACTTGTGGGTTACATAATAGTGTAGTGGGCCAACGAGAACGAACGCATTTGGGGGCGTAGGCGTACTAGTACAATTAATAGACGTACATTAAAGAGCAAAGTGCTTAATTACTAGTACTGGTAAAATCCAGGTTCGGAACTTGGCAGAGTGACGAAGGGAATTCCCAAATAACTTCAACTAAAAATTGTTGTTTTTTTTATTTTTTAAATGTGTTTTGGCACATCCGTGGCAGAACCAAGTACCGCCATTACCATAAACCGACCGAACTCTGCTATGGCTATTTTTACGAATGATGTTAATTGTATTAACACATGCTTCAACTAGCAATAGCACTAATTAGTAAATATCGATGAACTTTTACTGTAGGTGTTAATTCAATGGACCTTTTGCAATATCCCAGCGTCACACGTAACCGGATGTATTAAAAAATGGGCTTTCGCGATGTTTCTGGCGAAAATAATAATAATAAAAAAAACGTCCGATGCAAATTGTTTTAGCGCCATCTATGACGCGTTTTGCGAAACGGCTATACGCGTGTTACCGGTTTCCTATTAAAAACTCCGCTTCGAAAGGCGTTTGAAAAGTGTATTACCGTCTGACATACAGAAGATGTTAATACAATTCTGAACACGTAAGTCATGATATAGTCAGGCATACAACAAAGCATTTGAAAAAAAAAATCATCAAACACTCTGAATGGTAATACATACGTCCATACATCATCATTTAAATTGCACTTTTTAAACCTTCCCTCGCTTTCGCGTGAGATCGATCTCAGACTCGAGCATCACTATAAATCATAGCGCTGACAGGGCTATTGAATCTAGGCACGCTCTACAGGTTTATTCAAATTCCGCAGCGCTGAAATTCACTTTCTAATTCTTCTAAGCCAAATTTGACATTTAAAAAAAACGAAACACGTCAAATCATTTTGTGTGGCGTGCATAAAAAAAATCATGACTCGTGTTTTTACCCCCGGTTTTTTTGTCTTCTTTCCTTCTTAAATATTATTGTTTTTAAAAGAAAGTTCCTTCACCCTGGCTAGTGGCATTTCGAATCGCACATATATAGGCTTCATCCCGGACTTTCCTCCCATTAAATACTCTCGTTTGTTCGTACCGAGGGGTTATTAGCTCGAGTTAAAATTAAGAGGGGTTATAAGCGAAAAAATGGCCTCCCAGAATGACTTTGCGTTTGCATTATTTATTAGATTGGATCAGGTGAGTGGTTTCGAGGAGGGAGGGGGAAGCGTCCACATCCGGTTGTAAATCTCGATTTTTTTTTAACCCCATCCCCCGTTCAACGGCTTGTATTAAAATGCGTGCACGCTAGGGAAATCCCGCAGACGGTAGGGGGCGTTCACTTTCAAAAATGCCGTTCAAGAATGTGACAATTAAAAGAAAGGAAGGGGGTCAAGCGGACAATTACGTACCGTAGCGAATCAAGCCCATGGTAGTTTCGAGTTGAGCGCTGCGAGTTTAAATGGCCGTTAAGCAAACTTTCGGACATTGAAAATTGCGGCAAACTATAGTTAAAACTGGTGATTGACATGTCTTCTAGGAATCGCCCAATTAGGGAAAATTCGTAATTACACGCACCGTTTTATTCGAAATAACCTCGCTGAAATTTTATGAAGTCATCCCAACGAGCCTTTCCTATAATTGAAAAGCGGTGGTCTTCATAAATCGGATGTTTAAAGGCCTACTAGGAAATTAAATTGAATGTATACGTGTATTTTAACCAAAATGCACGTGGGTATGTATCAAGGTGAATTTAAGATGGATGGCTCCTATTTTATCCCGCAAATAAGTGAAAGAGGGAATGCTGTCGTGTAGGGTGTCCAAAAACAACAGTTGCATGTCAAACTGTTGTCGTGGATGCCTGCTTGTATCCCCATTCGTTTAAAAAATGAAAGGTGAAATAAGTCTAAATTTCCATGGTGACTTTTTTTTCCAGTTTTCACCACGATAAAAAAACTGAACTATATTTTTACGTTGGTTTGCATCATCCGTTAGACTTGATGCATTTTTCTAGCCTTTGCAGCTATGCCGGTGACAATATTGACAGGTAGTAAATTTTGTCGCAATCATTATTTGTGCACTTACTGCGAACCTAACCTTGTTGTAATTCTTTACTTATTTCCACGCATAATACACCGTAAATACCACGTGAAACACATTTAACCCAATAATAAACCTAATGTCTGTTCGCATGTGTCATCTAAAATGAGCTACTCACCGAAACAAAGTTATAGTGGCTTAGATCAGGGTTTGCGTGAAACAATTACCCTTGGCACGCTTTAATTAATTTGAAATGCCTCTTAACCTAAACAGTCGTATCAAAAAGTGGAATTCTTGGGGAGTGGTTAAATATATGCACAAGATCTTTTCCCTAAAGCTAACAAACTGCATGCTAACCTACTGGGCTTGTCTCTATACCTATAAGTTTCACATAATGTATATACCGTATATTGGTTAGCGACATTGGCATCCGGTCGTGGTATATTATTCATGGAAGAACTTTAATTGGTGAAAGATATCGCCTCACCTTCTAAATGACTTTTCTAAGATATTAAGTACTATGATTGTAGGAATAGTGGCGCCATTACATGCCAAAAAGACCTACAATTTCTATACGTGTCCTGTAGATGGACCTTTACATGGCGGGTCAACGTCTCGTATACATTTATGCATTGCTTCGATCTAACCAATCTGTAATTGGGCTGTCTATTTTAAAAAATCTCCCATCGTTGTCTGACCATAAAATCTTATACAACTAAAAAAATAAGGCAACTATTACAAAGTAATAAAAAGATTACCTATCTGGGCTAGTTGTCCCTTCTGCAGGAACCCGTCTTATGCAATGATCAGTTTTCCCACAGTTAAGTAGAAATCAATTTGATTTATGCACGCACAGCATTAATCGTTACCTGGTTTTTCACCAGAAAATAGCTACAAAAACTTGCAACGCGTGTTACGCACGATTTTTGAGCCAAAAAATTATGTAAATTTCAGTACAAATTTTCTTCTTTCGAGGGTAGAGCTTCGCGAGACGCTTCTTCCCTATTCCATTCTACTCTTCAAGTAATAACCTTTCCGTTTGTAACCCTGACACACACATTGAAAAACATGAAGTAAGATAGTGGGTATTGGGGACACCGCGGGTTAAAAATGAGGTTCGAATTTCCCCCTTTATATTACGTTAATTGAAGCGTGTGAACAACAGCCTAATAACCGAATTACTACAAAAGTGACATTGGCAATCAACGGGCATTGGGCAAATTAATTTATGCGTTGCAAGTAGGCCTACACGCCAACTCCAATATTCTTTCGGTAAAGTTACTCCACCATTTTTGTGATTGGCATAATCGATTCGATGATGAAATTTGTGCACCTACGATTATCGATATAGTACTTGCATTTTTGACGAGTTAGTGCTTCGCCCACTATATTGGCGACTTTTTGTCCATTTCGTCGCCAAAAGTGACGTTAATAGCAGCAGGCAGTTAAAAATGTCATTCGTGCGTGTTGACATATTGCTTCTCAGCAAGTGGCAACTCGTAATTTAGTCAGAAAGAGGGCTAAACGAACACCTTGAACGTTAAAATGCTGATGAAAGGTAAAACAAAACAAAATCCCATTTCCAAAAAAAAAAAAAAAAAATTCAACCATGAAGTAAACAAAAATGTAGGATATTATACGATTAGCTCGTTTTGCCAAGGCCCAAGATCCCAGAGAGAGCCCTAAAGTTATAAACTTTCTACGACCGTGTATCGATACACGTGTTAACTGGCAAAAAAATGGATGTCACCTTGAAAATCCCATACTCCCCTTGTCGAAAATCGGATAGGGTCCTTCCCAAAAAAGAAAACCACAAACTTTCATTATTCTCGGGCCAGTTTTCAAAGACCTACATTTGTCGACTAGATTCGGAAAACAACGATTTTTCTTCGCAACCTTTACCTGACTAGAATATATTCAAAACTGTTGTTACATAACGAGCCTAAAGAAAAAAAAAAAAAAAAAAAATGGAAAAATGCAAACCACCAAAATTCTCACCGTATGCCATAACCTCCAATCTCCAAAAGGTAATTAATTAAACGGAGGGCATTTGCCCATCGGCGAGCGGCGGGCATGCATTTTGATGCAGGGATTTCAGTCGACGAGTTAATTTGCCATTAAGCTAATTAAGGGTTGTTTCCAACAGCTAAGCAACTGCGTGTAGGATGCGCACGTGCACGGGCCAAGGTAAAAGCATCGTGTGCGCGATATAGGTACCAATATTGATTTTGCGAAGAAAAATGTTAGTTTAGCGAGGAAAGAGGTAAAATAAACTCGTTCCGCGTAAAGAAAACCAGTAGGCTTACAATGTAAACGAACAAATAAAAAAGGCAATGCTACAATGCTACAATGAAAATGTCCTTAATGATGCGACTCTGCTTTGTTCCTTCTGGAATTCTATTCATTCTTCAAAAATTCTCACTTCCAAAACCGCGAGAGGATAATAAATTACTAGCGTGTAAAATGAGGAAAATGAAGAAACACGCACATGCTTGTACACTGTATACACCAATGTACATGTACGTTTACTGTATTTGTAGACAAGGGTGCTCATAATGTCTGCATGGAGTTGCATAAAATCAGCATTGCGAAAGACATTGTATTGACTAAATTTTAATGAATTGTTAGCAGTTTACATTTTAGGGGCACTCCGCGACCAAAGCTTTGAGAAGCGCACTTTGGCAGTTGTGTAGCCTATAGACAACGTGCGCAAAATTTATAATCCAATTTGATCAAAAAATTCGCTAAAAGTTATTGATATTTTAAACCAATTAATGTATTCCTTTTACACGAGTGACTTCACGATTGCCCTGTTACGCCAAACTGCCAGCTGTCAAATTACAGCATAAATCACAGTATTTCAAGCCGATAAAATGTCGAATAAAGGGCACGCACCATATGTTAGGCATCCCGTAGAAATCGCATCACGATAATTACATGTTTTAAATTTAATTGTATTTTTATTAAATCCTGTCGATATAAGTTTTATTCGTCGATTAGTCATTTGAAGTGTATTTAGACTGCAGTAAACAGTATATTAGATTAATTATTATCAGGAAACGGAAACCAGTAAGAACAATAATAAAAAAATCAACGGGATAATAAAAAATCAATACACGTACTTTTATTGCTCGATTACATGTATAACCTGAAATGCTATGTCCTGATAATTGTACCATTAGTTTAAGGATTTCAGTCCAAGTCTTTTTTTTTTAAAAAATCGAATGCATATAGACCCATTAGTATTTGGAAAACGTTTATCACGGTATGTAGAGCGCTTACAGCTCAATTAATATAGTTCGAAATAACGGTACTGCTATAATAGGTATTGTCCAAAATAGGCTCGTATTTACAGCTATGGAATGACGGTGCACCTGCTATATTTTAACGAGAAAACCCAGTTGTTTCAAGTTATAATACCAGTTCTTACAATCTATTATTACATTAATATTTATCGACTAATGCATTACGAATGCGGTGCCAGTATACAAGTTTCATTTATCTTTATTACTATTACATCAAAGTTCTGGCATGTCCGACCAATCTAATATGGTGCCAGAAAATTAATCTTGGCGCCTCGGCGCGTTGATAAAAGGAACCAAAAAAAAAAAAGAAATCAATTAATAACCTGGAGCGTGTTTTATATCAAATCGACCGTAACTCGATCAATCTTGGTCATCTTGATTTCGGTCGCGATTGATGCAGTATGACGTCACTACCGCAACGCGTGCCCCTGTACTTTTAGTCGGTCTAAATAGTCACTGTCATCAGAAATCTTTCACACTGTACTAGTTTACAAATCTGCGCCCTTCAGAAACGGTCAATGGCAAAAAAGATGCAAAAACCCTCAACCATTTTATTTTCGAGAATTTTAGCATGCGTTCAAAGTCGGCCAATGTCTCTTTCAACTGAAAACATCGAAAATGTTTTAAGTACGTCCATTAACTATAGCATGAGCGAAAAATCAGCATTTCCTTCAGTTCATGTAGGTGACTAACTAATGTATAAACCATTAACATTCCTCGAAAGTGAACAGCAAACACGGATAGGTGGTTTCCTATAATGGGTGAGTCGTGGTCACTATTCGCATTCGCATATAAAACATTTGCATATGTTCTTCCAGCGCTTAAATGCACTACGGCATAAATGATAAGCGCACGTGCTCCACATCACAACCTCATTTAGCCAGAAATTTGCACGCATCACATTGGGTAAGAACACACAGAATGGTTATTACAGCCGTACACTAGCGCCATCAATCGGGATAAGAATGCGACATGGGTTTTAAATGAGGGCGCACATAAAGAAAGCTTAGCCGAGCCAGGCTGAGCTTACAAGACGCGCTTGGAAATACGAAAGCAGAGTTTTAAGACACAGAGTGGCAGACATCACTATTGGTCAAAAGTGTAGCCATGCACATACGGTGTGTACCGTAAAAACGTGTCCTGCGCTCATCATGAGATGCTAATGCGCATGTTCAAGGTTTTACACGGAATGTTTCACCTAGCACAACGCATGCGGTGGCGCCACCAAGCACACTGACCATCAAGCTGATATCAGCATTCATTGTGCGCTTTATGAAAAAAGAAGATGAAAGAAGCACGTCAAAAGTAAGCATGCATTCTGTGTGTTTTACCCATTGCTTAGCGTGCTACAGAATATATGGCACGAGGAGTCCCAACATGGCGTCCGTTTTAATCGTATGCAAAAAATGGCTTCACTTTTACCTCGGCCGCGTTTGATTGACCGTTAATGGGATTACATTTGTCAGATGCAAAACAACGCGATGGGAGAAAATAAGAGGTACAAAACGCTGCACTCGGTGACTTAGGGGTGGTTAGCCTAATTTGCAAAGGGTCAATGGCACCCAATTGCATTCTGGGAGAAAGTTGTTATTGTCGAGGAGAACAGACATCCGCGCTTTGAAGATGGTCTTAATTAAGCCTTGATCAGCAAAAAGTCTCGATTTCTGATGATGAAAGGGTTCATTGAAAAGTAAACTTCCCCAAAAGGCCGTGGCGCTGTTCGTTTACTGAACTTGGGCCAATTTTACGCATGAAATTAGGCGTGCTTTGTCAAGTGCTAAACCTTCTTCGCCGGATTGCGATGTTTGCCTACAACTTTTAAATTACCTAAATAAGTAATATGAGTGCGATTAATTCGCAGGGATGCTCAAACGAGCCCCAGCAAGAATGCAAATTATTTTGCGCCGTCAAATCAATCTTTGATTCGATCAATAACATGCAAATATGTGTTCGTCTTCAAATGATTATCTATAACATCACCCGGTTGGAAAAATTATAGAGCCATACATGGCAAGGTGCATATATGGCCCATATGAGAGATTGGGTATGTATGGGAGGTTTACATAGACATGTATGACAATACATGGAGCAATGTATGATGTTATATATGGGTAATATATGGACATACTTGTATGTCTATATATGAAGACCTACCGCACGTGTCATGTGTTTTGGTGACACGGCGTTATTAAGACTCAAAGAGTATACAGCCATATAATAGCATATATCTAGCCATTTACAAGTAACTCGCAACGATTGTATTGAACCGGAGTTCAATATAACTATGATAGAACTTAAATGAATTCAAGAATACATTTAATTGATAACTGATGAATCAGGGACACCCTTCTTCTTTAAAGCCCCTTCTATACATACGCTCGTACAATAAATTAAGTGCCAAGTATGGTCAAAATATACCATAGATTTAGAATAACTATAAACTATTTCAAAATGGAACTTTACAATTAAGGAGTCCTTTGCGGATGATGGTTAATTATCAGTCCGATCATGCACTTACCACAGTATACTGTGCACGTTTTCTTTGACAGTCTATATAATTTATTAATTGTCCGTACCGCGATTCATTTCTACGTATACAGTATACGTTCGCATACAGCATGGTTTTACCGATACATATATATATATAGTATATGAATGTATACAGTCAAGCTTTGTTCAGCTAAAAAGGTTTTCAACTACAGTATATTACAGTAACATGTCATTATTGTTACCGATTATTGCATCAAATAGGTGCAATAATCAGCCAAATATAGTGTCACGTCAACTTTTACGTATAGCACAATGGAGCGTGGTAGATGTCCGTACCAGTATAATTTCAAATGATTCGTTTACCAATAACACGTACTTGCAATAATCAGCAAGCATAGCTGTCATGGTCAAATATCAGCACGTTTACCCTCGTGCACAAGTTCAGAATTTTTTAAGACTGAATCAAAGCCAAAGTTATTACTTTTGTTGCATAACGATTTTGATATACCTCAGTTATCTTTAAGTACCAAAACGACATACACGTAGTTTAAAACTCGCAAGTTCTAAAATTAAAAAAATGTTACCACCGATTACGATTACGTTTAGGAGGTAGTTTAAGGCAGATCTGATTTTTAGTTACATGTAAAGTGTATTACTAATGTATCAGGGTGATTCCTAAAGTCACTTCTCAGAGAAAAAAAATTATATCTTTAAAATGGTAAATGGCACGAAGATATTTCTTTCAAGTAACCTCAAGAGTTCTCCATTAGCTATCCGGAAACCATTTTCACTGTGACCTTGACTGTCACGTTCAATGTCATCCATGTGCTAGGTCTGCGGATTTTGCAGATGTCAGAACCGGCTGCAGATACGTTAAAAATGTAAATTAGAACGTTGTAAGGCGATGCCTAATTACAAGTTGGTTTCAAATTGTTTTGAACATAGCACAGTGTTCCAGAATTTTATTTTCCAAGATTTACTCCATACACAATTAGGCTGCACTGCATGACACCAAAGCTTTGTGGGCTGCATAAAATGTGATTTCAAACCTGCTAAATTGTTGATCATAACTGTGTGCTAAGGCAATTTTATTTCATTTGAGAATGTCAAAGTTTAATATTGTATTAAGGTGTGGGGATAACAATTTATGCATTGCTTATGAACAATGCATGGTCTCAAATGCAACATTTTAGAAAAATTTCAGCAAAAAAATGAATTAATCTTACTTGAGCACATACTCAAAATGATAAAACAAATCCATTTTTTATGCAAAAAATGAATCACTTAAGCCCATATTAAAAATGATCACCACCTGCGACGATACAGTCTTGAAATCGCTTAACATGGTTTCCCCATGTATATGGTCGCATTTTTTGCCACCCACAAAGCTTTGGTGTCATGCAGTGCAGCCTATTTGTGTATGAAGTAACTCGCGGAGAAGAAAAATTCTGGATCGCTGTGCTATTTTTAAAACAATTTGAAATCAACTTTATTATACGTTCTAGTTTACACTTTTAACGAATCTGCAAAATCCGCAGACCTAGCACATGGATGACCTTGAACGTGAGATTCAGGTCGCAGGAAATATGGTTTCTGGATAGCTCATGGAGAACTCAAAGTTACTTCAAAGAATTATCTTCATATCTGTTACCATTTTAAAGATATAATTTTTTCCCCTGAGAAGTGACTTTAGGAATCACCCTGTAAATACATATGTCAGTTAATGCATAAGCCTACATGTAAAGTTATTAAAAATTACATCTCAGGCCTGAGATCCAACTACAATATATTATCACGTCCAACCACTTGAAGACGGAAAGAACATGGAAGTAGACAATCAATGTTTAAGATTTGTTCAATGCATATTTTACGTGTCCAGAAAGTGTTAGGGAAACTGGCTACACAACTCTGGTTCGCCCTATGTTTGAGTACATGTACTTGCAATACTTGGAACATTGGGGAAGAATAGCATGAGCTCAATGGACCTTATGCAGATTTCGGTCATCTGTATCGTTCAGACACCCATTTTTCTGGTCATTCACACGACTGTACTGATGGACAATTTTTTTTAGTTTGATGGCTGCCGGATCACTTCCACCTTGTTTAGGATTACCACGTTGGGTCTTACATGCATGTATTCCCATTCGGAGAAATACCACGTATGCATGCATGGTCAGACGTACTTGACGCAAGAAAATACTGTATACCAATTCCTTAGAGAAGAAATTCGAGGTTAAAACACGGTTTCCTAAGAGCAATTGAGGAGTACGCGGACACTGTGGAACGGAGTGGTTCGTTCAAATTGCACCACTCCAACGGAACACCTCATAGCGCCCTCTGCTTTTCTCCGGACGAAATAGCGTAAACACGAATCGCCTCTTCGAAGTCCACCGAAGCGTGCAGGCACGAGCAAATCAACGATATAAAAATGTCAAAAATGTTACGTGGGCAGCGCTTACAAGTTTCACGCGTAGGCCTTCTCCTATAGATGTACGTGCTGCTAATTGCATATGCGGCTAAAACACGAAAACAATATCGAAGTTATAGCGCTCATGCCTCATGGGTTCAATTGCGGAATACCAAATCGGTGCGAAAAAAAAGGGCCCGTAAATCATAACGTCGACAGAAAAAAACGAAATACAAGCATTTTTAATTACGAGACATACCAAAAAAAAAAAATCAAACGCAACTAGGAAAAGGACACGAAGAGAGAACGCGGAGGAAGCAAAAAAAAAAACAAAGGCGTTCGAACAACGAAAAACAGATCCGCTTCCCCACTGACAAACTCGATCAGAATTCAATTAAAGGAAAGGGGGTGAAGGGGGGGGGGGTCAGAATTTTGTTGTTGCTCACCCAACGCAGAAAAGAATACCATTTAGCGGCGTCGAGTTAAGAGTGAGGTGAAAAGTAGCCGCTTTATGATGCGCTCTCCTTGGAATCCACTCTCCGAGTAGCGCAATTTGAAAAATGTTTTCAACCTTGATGCGTGAAAACCGAACGTGAAAAACCACGTTTTCCCGAGCCGAGGTTTACCGTGGGGGCCAATGAAACGGTGGGGACGCGGCCAATAGGCGCGAGGGCTGGGGGTCACTTCGCGGGGAGCTTCCCACGTGACTACGGCCGAGCAACCAACCGTTCCGCGCGCAGCCGCTAGGGGGCGCCAGCTTGGCCCTCCACCCCCTCGCCTCACCTGGGGGATTTCCCCGCTCCGGAGAAACTTAAGATGAGCGATGGGTTAAGTTTAACGCGCGTTGGTTCGCACAACGGCAGCGCCGTCCGTCAGGAGCGTCGTCCCTTCCGAAATCCAGCATGCTGCGCAACTGGGCTTCGTATATATAAGAAGGTTAAGCAATGCTTACGACACTGACTTTGGTGGTTTGGAAAGGGAAAGTGAGGAGCAGGAGCAGCAGCAGCAGCAGCAACAGCAACTGCAGCGCCAACTGACCGACTGACTGACTGACATTTCAACGCTGCTCGCTACTTCGAAACAGAAAGCAAACACCATGGGACGTTGAACGAACCTGTCAAAACATTCATTCGAACCTACGAATAATAGCCCGAGTCGAACATTTCTGGAACGCTTTCGACCACTGGATTTTTCTATACGCGCGTGTTTCTGACAGTGGACAGTCGGATTCCGAACAGGCGGAAAAAGCGTCAATCTTACGGTCAAGCCCGTGCGACTTCACTCTTGGACATTGTTCGCGCTAGGGGAAAAAGTCAACGTCCATAACGAGTTTTTCGGGGGAGAAAGTCTCCTCGGATACGATTTTTTTTCATCAGTGCAAGGTAAGAATCTCGTTCTTGTTTCGAGAGCTTTTCGTTAGCATCCAGTAAGGCGAGTTTGTGGAAACTACAACTTATTGGGGAAAACCCCTCGTGCGGGTGAAGAGACGATGGAATATTTTTGACAAAATTTCAACTTATTTATTCTAAACCATTACCTTACCATTACCTTAACTTTTATCTTTGAAATATATCGTATCTTAGCAAGCGAGCGATGGAAGAAGTTTCTGAAAGTTTATTCCCCCTTTATCATAATTAACAATTTATCGGTGAAATATCTCATAGAGTTGCGTGTTAATCTTAACAAGCAAGCGATGGAAGAAGTTGACGAAATTTGAAATTTTTTATTCGAAAACTCAAGGCATCATTTGGAAAAAAAAAAAAAAAAAAAAAAAAAAAAAAAAAAAAAAAAAACATTCCCCATTCTGTAATATTTGGACTTAACAAAATCAGCATATTTTAACACATGCTCTTAATCAAAACAAAAAATGGAAAAAGTTGACAAAGTTTATTTTTAATGGGAAGAAAATATGAAATCACGAAAATGTTTTCTAAAAAAGATATACTGTACGTATCTTGCGCATATTGCTCATATTTTCAATATATAGTTTTCTTGATGTACCGAAGACATGTTATTTGCAGCAAACTAACATGTTACCATTGTGTAATACATGCATATTGAATATGTCGAAGATACGAAAAGCACGCACTTTTATGATATACATTTTAATTTGGGAAGACGATGGTCCATGTGAATCAAAATGATGATTGACACGTAAATTTCAGCACATGGAACATTATACACCTGCATATATTCCAATACTGCTCAAAGTGAATAAGTAGGTATAAATGTATAGCTTCGACCCTGAGATCGTAAACAATTACTGTAGTATAGAAATCGCACATTTAAGAGAATCTATACAGCGATAACAATCATTACATCACAAGGACGTTTCGCAGGGCAATGCTGCACTCGCAAAGCATGGTGGGTAACTACTTGCACTGCGGGAAAAACAATTTTCTGACAAATTTACCGATGCTCAGGCTCCACAGCCTGTAAGTAATAACCATTAACATTTATTAAAAACTGCAAATGTAGGCTTATAACTCAAAGAATAACAAGTTCCGATATACAATGTAAGTACCGTACTATTATAGGTTGTATATGCGAGTGTTTTCTATAGACGTTATACATTAAAAGTTCACATTGTTTGTTACCCTTCAGTCCGTTCGCACAATCTATATATATAAAATAGAAAACGACGCCATCTTTGTTTTTGACGCTCTAGCCAATCCTGGCTCTCCGTACGGAATGGTACGGTAGGCATGGTCGGCATGGTACGGTATAGGCATGGTATACGGAAGGCAACTCCGTGCATACGATTGGCCGTTCGTGACACACCCCCCAGAAGCGCGAACTCCGTGGGAGTAAACAAGGCCATAACTCTTCTCTAAGTTGCCCCAATTAACCCATAAAACTGTCAAACAGGTGCGTCCAGGTGCGCCATCTTTTGGCGCTAAAGGATAGCTAAATCTAACTCCTGATCGCACGAAAGGGGTTAGAAAATCCAACAACAATTTTTACCCGGGCAAGGCCGGGTATTAGCGGCTAGTATAAACATAAACGGGCGAGTCCTGTTTACTTCGTGAATAAACCGGAATTCTTGCAGGCCTATTTAGAAAAAAACTATGGACAATAAAACGAGTCATGTCAAAACTGTGTTAACGTGATGATATATCAGATATTCGTCAATTTACTGCTGTCTGTCAATTTGACGACCTGAGCTCAGATACTGTAACTGTTTCAAGTACGTAAATACCATTGTATCATTTGCAATTGGACTGAATTAACAGCTGATTAAAAGCATAAAAGAATTTCGAGGGGGGTAAGCAGGTTTTGTGAATAGACTTCAAAGACTTTTCCATAAATAGAACATGCAGGTAGAACTACTGTAATATGCCTCAGAAACGTTTTTTTTTAATTTCCAAAACAAATCATAACGATTGTACTGTATGTTACATTCCATTCTAATTTTGAACTTTTGAGCCAAGCCGTGCATGCGAGGCATTCAACTAGTTAACCTAATAAATAATCTTGAATTATTCTATAGCGTCAGTGACGATAACATTGTCCCCAACACGATCGACTCAATTGCAAAAGCGAGCGATAAGAGGAACACGTCTTTCGAATTGTCAATTTTAGCACACCAATATGAATTGATCGTATATACAGTACACAGTCTGCCAACTCTTTTTCACCGATCGCTTCTCAATTGCTAGCGTCAAAATTAGCAGGAAATCAATTGAGGAGATCATAAGCAACCTGCTATAAATGCAAAACAACCGGTGGACCATAAATCTGAGTTGTATAGTTAACAGGTTGTTAGGTTAATTAACACGGTGCTTAATAGTGCAGGGTTATCGGAAAGTTCCGGATCAAATCCAACCGGAAGTTGCAATTCCATATGAACGATACTCTTGATTTGCATTTTCCTGGTGAATGGAGTAACAGAATTTTCGGCCATCATGTTTACATGTACTAAATACTAGGTGGCAGTTTTTATTCTTAATTTCGAGAATCAGACTGATAAATTTTGCCTAAACACACGGTCCACCAAGGTGGTTCCAACATTAACGGTTGAATAGGTTTATGAATAACGTGATTTTCTCGCTAACTGATACTTAAACTTTTCTTTTAATTTTGGAAAAATAAAGCAAAAACACGTTTACATGTGTGAACAATGAATCTGCGGTTTAATTTACGATGTAAAATGGTCACACAACTGAAACAGAATAGGGTTAGTTTTTGTTACAGTCATGAACGGAGCACTTGCAGGAACTTCAGAAGGAATTTGTTACAGGGTGTCTCGATACAATTCTGGTGTATATCGATGAGAAACGAGATCCTGAAGTTAAACTTTCATTTTAAAGGTTTTCTCGTATTTCTTATCTCGTACACGTCTGACTCAATCTTTAATTAATAGTTTGGGTTCGCCTTTTTCCTAAATAACAAAATAACATAAATTATTCAGATTTTGTGTCTAATGTGAGCTATAATAGCATCGGCCCTGACCTGCGGTGGTACTGTTATAGCGCGTGAAATTGATAGCCGTTGCAGAACTATTTTATTAACCGTGTCTTCGTTTAATAATACGACCATTTATCATTCTCCAAAATTTAAAAGCCAAAAATATTGAGAAACGCAGAGCGAGGCTAATGTGCTGGGCATCCGCGCTAAACGCAGTGTCTTGCATAACGGTCACCATAGCAGCAATATATACCAACAGCTCCACCTTAATTTAGAAACCTGATTAAGGTTTCCTATATAGTGTCAATGTCATTCGCCGCCAGAACAAAACATTCATCATCGAAGGAAAATTCCGTTATGACTTGGACGTATGCGTTAAGGTGCCATTTGAATTTTATCAAAAGCACCTTGGCAGAAGAGATCACAAGCAGGCCCAAGTTATTAGAATAAACGCATCCTGGATTTCGTTGCGTAAACAAATTACTGTAAGAAGGAACTGATTCAAATCCTAACCCGCGAGGGCAACCCAACCCATTGTGGAGGATCGTGAGCATCCCGTACAAACGAAGGCGAGGAACAAACTTGCGTCATATCCCAATTGAAGACGCCGCGCCGTTTAGCCCCACCGAAATTATGTCAAGGATGGCCACTGGGGGGCGCTCACTCTCCCGGCTTATGTCCCGTGCGATGGTCACATTTCCCCATAACACATGGGTGCGAGCACAAAGAATGCTTATTGCAGGCGCTTACCACTCGGCGTACACTAGCGCCACCAAGCGGGAAAAGAATGCGGCATGCGTTTTAAATGAAAGCGCACGCAAGGAAAGCTTAGCCGAGCCAGGCTGAGCTTTCAAGAGCTTTCGGCTGACTCTCACTTTGGCAGTCGTGATGTTATCGCTATTTTTAAATCAAATGAGCATCCTTTTTGCACGAGTAGTCTACTTCACCACAGTCAAAGTGCGACTCGCAAAGCTTGTGCTCGAGTACCCCTATTGCGCATCGTGAAAATCCCACGAAAAAAGTAGTGCTTTCAATCCTTTTTCAAGGATAACGAAAAGTCTTCACGTGCCTGTTAAAATCATCATGTTGTAAACGTTGTCGTATAATTAGAAAGTCCGCAGCATTACCTGCGGGTATTTCTACCGTAGCTAAATCGAATCTTAGACTTAAATATGAAATCGAAATTTACTAAGGTGCACGTGTTTTAACCAGGTGACGCAGCGATTTCACGGAACCTGGTGGGATAACGGCCTCCAACCTCGTCATTCTCGCGGGGTTAAACAATACGCCATCTGGACCTTTTCTTCGATTTGATTCGCAAAATATCGCCACCATCGTTTTCAGAAATATATTTACACAAATATGTGCAATAAAGCACACCTGCACACGCGGGAATAAAAGCATTTTATTTTCTTAACCACCCGCAACTTCTTATTGGACAGCTTAAAACCAACGTCTCTGACAAGTTGAAATTGAAACTTGAAATTTAAAGTGATTGTCCACGTTGATGCCGATCTATGCGCAGATGTATACGGAGCCTATACTCTGATTTACATACCATATTGTTAATATCGTAAACTAGAAATAAGTTACACAAATGCTTCATACCAAATGCAAACACTGTATCCCTAAAAGTGACAGATTCTGTCCTTGTGGGCCATATACCAATTAAACGTCTCTATAATCCGGTCACTTAAAACAACCCTCTCATATATAGTATAAGTTATATCATAGCATGATTCGACTTTTAATAATGCATTAATGCATATTTAATGAGAATTCTTTTTCATTGGGTCAATTTCAGTGCTGCATATTCTGCACGCTTAAGTGTAGGAGCGAACTTAAGTACATGTATAGTGCGTCCTTTTTATTTTATGGCGAATTCAGATGGTCAATCTGGTGTGCAACGGTGTAGGCTACAAGGTGAGGCATTAGTCTGTTAAATTGGCACTATTGCAGGCAACAGGCGCAACAAGACTTTACAGACTTATGCCTCACCTTGTAGCGTACACCGGTGCACACCAGAATGACCATCTGAATTCGCCATTAGGATAGCAAGTGCATGAATGGGCGGGTTAGAAAGGGAAGTTCAAAAAGTCATTGCCACTCATGAAGTATATGGGCTGTTATTACTTTCTGTTTCGAAATATGTATAAATAAACGGAGTAAAATACAGTAAAGGAATTAAACTGCTAAAGAAATCCAAAGAAAACTTTGCTTCGCATTTATGTTTCGAAAGTTTTGCATTGCGTATATATATATACATGTACATGCGGGCTTTAGAGTTAATGAAGAACGAAGAATTCACGCAAATTTTGGCGAGAATAGTTAGAACTCTAGAGCTGAATTTCGTAACGTGCATCCTTTTAACATACATTATGCACAGCGTTTTGAGGGGTATCTCGACCCTAAAAAAATAAGCAGAATTTTCCACAGGTTAGCTATGGAGCTTAGTATTCTTCATGTTTTTTGCATTTTTTTTCTTTCGTAAATTCCCGGCCAAATTTGACATCAGAAATAAATGGTCTGACACCAAAATTGTTTCGACTTGTCGTCATTTGACACCAATTCAGCGACGGAATAAATGGGAGAAAAAAAGAAATTTTTTCGGTTGAATCTTTATGTCATACAAATGTTTTCTTCCTACTTAAACTAGAAAAGCAACAGTGAAGAATTTAGGAAAATGGCTTTTCTTCTCCTTTTAGAAAAAAATTGTAAATAAAATAATGTTGACATTGCAGGGGGTGGCTTAATGATGACGATTAAGGTCAAAGGCTTCAGATTTATGCGGCGAGTTAAACGCCTTGCCACGTATCGACATTGATCAACGAAAAAGCACGCAATGCTATGGAAGAAATTATTTTAATTTAATCGTTGGGTATTAGTATAACGAGAAAAGCTAATATAAAGGGACACGGGGGTCATGGAAACGAACGAAATGAAGAGGTCGAAAAGTCACAGGGATAATGTCATTTTTCACACAGTCTGTTTGTAAACAAAACTAAAAACACGAGTTGAAGCGGCATCTTCCGGTTGGCGCCGATGCACGTGTCGGCATTCCGTTTCAAGACAGAATATTAACAGGAAAAATGACAAAATGTATGCAGCGTACTGTGTGTGGCCGGTTCACTGATAATTTCCAAAAAAATTCCCTCTAATGCCCATAATCCGGCATATTCCTTTCACCTAACCAACATCAGTTTTCAGCGTGGCTGCACGTTTTTTTATTGAAATTAATCAACACCACCCAAAGCACTAAGGTTATCACATAAAAGCCAAATTCAAGTTAGCCGATCGACCTTCTTTCCGAAAACTCAATGATTGTTTTATTTACAAATAAGTGCAACATTGTTAGCAGCGAGTGGCACCGAACAGATTTTGGCCGGCCTTAATCTGAGAAAATATACAAAGAAATGTCTACAGAAACCTGTTTCCGCCCCACATCACACTATTCGGAGTTTGGTGCAACATTTTTCTTATTGTATAGTTTTGGAGCTTAAGACTAACATTCAAACATAACGAAACAGTGCAATCATTCCGAAGAATGGAATTGTATTTTCAGTACGCAAGATCACATCCAATTATCTCGTCCCCTCAATTTTTTTTTTATCACGCACTAACTGGAAGGCCAGGCTTTGCCCGGACTGCACTTTCCGATAGCGACGAAGTAGGCCTAATGAACGAATCATGACCGCAGCGCCCCCATACCAATGGCACTTCATGAAAACACTTTTCGCCCACAAAGCCACAAACATACACACATGCATCTCTTCTTTATATATCTAGACATCATTTGCGTGTAAAACTGAAAATTGAGCGTTTTGACTTTTTGCAATATCTGTAAAGAGCATCCATCATCTTTTGTCAATTAACCCTGAATGCATACCCGACTTTAACCCGAGGTTTTAATGCCCCCCTGTATTCACTGCCTATACCTGTGTAGTGTTCATCGTGAAATACTGTACTCATGCATCTCGTAGAGGGCTCTGAACCTTTTGCAGCTACGTGATGCGATTTACTGTAGAGAAATGCGCGATTAAAAACGTATATAGGAAGAAAAGCATTTCCCCCCATTTCTGGCGTTTTCAAATGCGGATTAAATCGAATGGATTCATAACAATAAACCATTTAACTATCTCTGAATAAATTTGATTTTGCACATTTTTTCCCGTGGCAGGTTTTGTTGATTTCTACGTTAGTCAGGGTGCTATTAAAAAGTCGCAATTCGTACGAGCATTGTACCAAGTCGCACATTTAAACTTTGCGCATGCATTTTATTAAAGGAGGAATGGAACTGGAGAAATTATATGCCCAATCCCTGGGCAGAACGATTAAAAATTAACTAGATTTAATATTTTGTGTGGCCAAGCGCCCATTATTATCTCATAAAAGCCATTCACCGGACCGTTCACACTTTAAAAAACAGGCCTGCATGCTTAAAAAAAACTAGTTTTTGAGGAAGGAAAAAAACCCGCCTAATTATAACAGGAAAAGGGGTAAAAAAAACACTAATGAAATCTTCCCCGACGAGAAAAAGGCGCTGCCACCAGGGGGCTCCCGAGCGCGTTGAAAATGTTCGGTTTTTTCACAACAGTTCGTACAAATGAGGCATGGCGACGCGCTTTATTTCTCAGGATTTCCAAGTCAACATGTGGTAAGCTAATCACTGATTAATCCAATTGTGAAGTTTGCGCAAAAGAGTCGAGGCAAAGAAATTCCAACAAAACTTCTATTAACGCGAGACTTAGATTTTAAGACGAGATTGGATATTTTGGGATAAGGTAAAAAAAAATCCGAATAAAACTTTTCTGTTGGGAAATTTTATACACAAGAAGGTTGAAATTGGTCTTAAAATGTGCCAGATATTTCAACGATTGTTCGGCTATTAGACTACCGCCCCCTGGCAGAGTGAATAGAAGTCCGAACTGGCCGTCCTCACGAAATACCAAATAAAATATAGGTCTGTTCGAGTATTTCAGGATACGCAACGAATGCGTAAACCCTAATAATCGTCCAAAGATAACAATGCAAGAGTCCACTTTTCATCAGATTCAAACGCCTACTCGATGCTCGTGCAATATTTTTCTAACGATGAACTTAAAAGTTACATTTTAAACTTGACTTTCCAGAATGTCAAATTCAGAAAGCGTGTTGGGCCATCGCGTGAACTCCTATGCATTAAAAATACGATTTTTCTATTTGCACTATATCCCTCTAGTGTTTATGCTGCGTGTCACGAACGGTATAATTTTAATCGAAATATGCCATACCAAACCTTCTCGTTCAATTCTGCGAGAAATAATGAGGTTATATAACATGTCGAGCTTTTACAAATTGATACACTGTCATCGTAACGTTTAGAATAAAGGTGTGAAAAAGGAAGAAAACCTGCAATCAACTTTCATCATTAAAAGTTATCACGTGAGATCTTCGGCAGCCAACAATTCATATTGACCGGATGCTTTTTTTAAAAAAAGTTTCATTTACGAGCGTAATAATGTAACTTAATTGCTGCCGAGTCTTAAACGATAAGAAGGAAATGTATAATTTTTGCCCATTAAGTTAGGAGCAATCTATAGAAGAAGAAAAAAAACATCGTGTTAAGTATCGAAACGTATTGCATTTTATTGAGATTCTAGTTTCTTTCAGTATAATGAGGTGAAAATGTCTTCAAACTTGAATATAATGAGAAGAGGAGGACGGCAATTACGGTGCGGAAAATGCTGATCTTTTAAACAAGATTTTTTAAATTGTTAATTATACTACAAGTACAGTGTATATGAAGTTTCCGAGCAAGGTGGCTGTGTGCATGGTAGCATTCTCATCTTGCATTCGGAAAACGGTGGTTCAATTCCCGGATCGGCTATCCTGATTGTGGTTTTTTTATTCCCCACCACATGTACGAATCATTTAAGAACGTTCCATGGGAGACAGAATTTGCATAGCAATATATAGAAACCATACATGGAGGTGGACTAATGCCGAGCTATACCGTTTGTTTATGTGTTTCTGGGTATAGACTGTATACTGATGTTGCATGGTTCTACCCACGCCCACTGTACTCAATGCAGCTCGGCGTGCATCGACATAAAAGCGTACAAAGACATGCACCCGTTAGCCCCCGTTACACCGAAAACGTTCCCTTATTTCCAATACAATGCATTTCCACGCACGCAGAACACTTTCCTCATACTGAAGCATGCGGGATAGTAGGCTTATACGAAACATTTCGTACTCACGAATCACGAACGCATCTTTGTTTGGCAATGTTACGTAAGTACTGTATGTGCCGCAAACTAGGCCTAATTTAATCGATGGTGCCACGGGGGAACGTGACTTTCACTTTCGAGGCCCGTTTATGCATTTTTAGCGATTAAACGGATCTGTGATCGATGATTCCCTTCGCAGCTGCTCAGATATTTCACAAATAAATAAATGAAAACTATCACGATACGCGAGAGCTGTCGATCTTTTTTTTTGATATAATTAGCACTTTTTAACCATCCATGCACCGGTATCCCTTGACCTCGTCCGCGGACCATCGACGTCAAAGAAACCTAATTTCAAATGGCATCATGCCGTGCACCATTTTATATAAGATATACCCCCCTCCCCCTCCCTCCCACTCTCCTTCGGCAGGTTTGCAACACCTCTGTGCATGGACATGGTAGCATCAACGAGCTATGTACGAAAACGAAAGTTTTAAGAAACCCCAAAGATAAGAAACCGGGTATACATTTCGACACAATGGGCCGCATCGGAGGCAATTACGAATGGTGATAGCGCAATGACGTAAGATATTCTAATTTTTATCTCAGTTTTCCGAGTTTCAAAAGAAAACTTTCTCTTTTCATCGTGGTTGCACGAATCTGAAATACGCAGATCTGGAATACGGTTTCTGCCACGTTTCGTAAATCAGACTGAGATTAGTTTTAATTATTTCGTTTCCCTCCCCAATTAGGCTTATTGTAGAAATCACCGGGTGATAGACAGGTGATCTCAAAAAGTGACACTCGCGTTTAATATTCGATCGCGGTTCAACTGGTTATTAATACCCATTTTTAATAAACGGCCACAATTTCGGTTTGTGGGTCAGACGGTTTTAGCATGTAGCAATTATCATTTCTAGAACCCGTTTCGGTTTTAAAAATTAATCCACGCAGAATATAAGGCCCGTATTATATAACACGAGTTAATTAAGCGTTTGCCTATAGTGTTGTTTCAACCGTGTCGAAATAGGTTTAAGCCCCTTCGGCTAAGGAATGCAAAATAAAAACCGACAAGAAGGCAGTCTATATGGCCGAAAACATAGAAATGCCGCATACTTGGCCATCAAAACTTTGCTCATTGTATTCCTACTTTTAGACGAGTGCTTTGATTGCGATGAATTTTTAAGAAATTTGTTGATATGATCTCCCCAGGAGGCCATCAACAATGCCGTGGATTAAAATATTCTACAGGCGAATGTATGGTTCAAAACCGCAGGATATATATGTACGTCACATGAGATTGCTCAGGTAGAAACAGAGCGCTGCTTCGGAGCAACTACATACAAGTATAGCTTATACACCTTGTATAAGCCAACCAATGAACATCGATTTTCTTTTAAGTGCATCATTGTGTTCAATTCAATTCAATTAATTACCCTACGGTCAGCACATACAGTGCCATGTGTGTTGGTAGCTTTCGTAATATTATCTTACTTATCCAAACATCTCGTCCCTATCACTTCTTTTGCATTCGTATATAAAGCCGCGCGGTCGAAATGAACACCTCTATACAAATATTTCCATATTGCAAATAATATTTTGTACCGATGTCAAAGAATGGAAAATCCCTGATGTACTGATACATGTATATGCATCTAAATTTATGGCACGATTATTCCGTTTATACTCTTAACTCATGTTTGGAATAACTGCAGATTGTTAAACAACCAGCTGCTATAAATTACATCACTTTAAGTTGCCATTTATTTCTTATTTATCAGACCGGTGCATAAGAGAATATTTTATACAGAAATGGTGCTATCAATATAGTATATTTTTTTCTACTAGCTTTTTTGTATTTTTTCTACGAGGGGTTGCAATGTTATCAAAACAATGATTACACGTACTAATTGTCTGATTACTAATTCAGACAATGCAAAACTCTGGACAGTAAACATCTTCACGCATCACGCTTTACAGTTAATGCAACTCGCGTTGATCTGTGCATGCAATATCGATTAAAATGCATGGTTTTTACACGACTTTTTCAATAAAAAAATTACATTTAAAAGTATTTTCTATGAGGAAAATAAATGAATAAAAATTCTCCAGAAATCGCAGCAAATGGGGTAAATGTCTAAAACTACTAACAGGAAGTGCCACAAATAAGCTCAAAGACAGGCTTTAGACAGGTATACTGTGCTTCCTAGACTGCATGGTCGTGTTGAACGTATACCTATACTAATGCATATATGCACGCAATATGTGCATGTAAAACGTCGTGATCGTCCTGGGAACTTCACGAAAACAGGAGATTAAGGAAGCGACCCTTCACGAGGTATTTCTTTGAAACTCCAACATCTATGTCGATATTTTTTTTTTCGCCACAATTTAACGGTGCTAACAATCAGTTTTGGCGTATGCATTACTGCGTTCGCTGACATTGGAGCGGGAAAAAAATTTAAAAAAAAAGAAATTAGCAAGAAAAAAAATGGCTGATGCAGATCTTATTAAACGTTCTAACAATTAAGATTCAAGAAGCACAAAACGCTTCTTCACGATCAGTTCGTTACTTTTCTAAAATCGTGGCCCTGACCACATTCGCTTAAGTATAGGGTTACAAACAAGATGGCGGCCAGTTTTGCAATTGGCGAGGAAGACGTGACGGGTGACGTAAATTCGTGGAGAACGAAATTTCAAATGCACGCAGTTCGGGAACACATTATTATCATTCAAATGAGGATACCAGCGTTGTTTTAATGCACGCATATTTTGGTTACGAGCATCGGTGGCTGTCAATCGAGGACACCCAGCACGCATTGATTTATTCAATCTGTATCTTTGAAATGGTTTTGATTAGATAATCAGGAGGCCTAAATGACAGCCGGAGAAAACAACGACGACTTTAATTTCACCCGATGTTTGACCTAGTGAAGCGGTCAGTTGTAGTGAAGTGTGAAATGAGTGCCCTAGAAAAAAAATGGCGTCGAAATGGGAACATGGCAGACTGGCGGCGACAGTATTTAAACCAAATTGACTCTGTTCTTTCCTATTTACATTCTGCATGCACTCGTGGAAAATTGGAGTAAGGACACTTCCGCCATAAAGAAAGTTACGATAGGCTGCCCGAACCATGTTTTTTTTTGGTGGTTTTCTCGGCGAATTACTGTCGAGAAATCGATGTAGTTGTCCTAATTTTTCCCGCTGCAAGCGCGTCTTCCTCTTTTATTTTGCGGAAATAAATTTGGGGCAGTTTTTACCTTAATTGCACGCGAATCGATAAGAAATCGGCAGTAGTCATCCCACCGTCCTTGCGAAAAAGTGCGAAAAATCTTGTTTATGTGTTAAGCAGGAATACCTAAAACCACACCATTTCCCCATCTTTGTAAGATTAGTCAGCTGCGAACTAGTTGGCGCCTTTTAGAATTAGTGTTTCAAAGTGAAAAGATGTGGTAATTTCATTCACACGAAGAGTTACCGCGGTGGTAAGTTATCGGAAACAATTATTTTTATCTACTGTATAAGCTCATCTGTTTTTTGTTTTTTTCGATGTAGGCCTAAATAATAAACGTGCATAATAAATGACTGGATAGGTCCCATTAGTATGTCTCGAATATGCTTCGAATGTTCAGGGAATAGTCTGCAGGGTAGAATGACTATTTTGAAAAAGTCAGGGAAATTCAACCGATTGATGCTGTCACAATCCAAAAATTAATGCTTCTACTGTATTTGTACGTGCATGGTTAGCTCAGGGCCAAATTGAAAACTTTAAAAACTTTCCAGTACACATTTTTAAAATTTTCATTTTTCTCGAGAATAAACTTGCAAAATTATCAACCTTTTTATTTTCCGATTATCAATCGTTTTATCGCGGACAAATTCGCAATATTTTCAACAGTTTTCTAAGACAAACTTGCAAAAATATTCACATTTTTCCGAATACAATTATGCAACAATTTTAAAAGTTTCCGAGGACAAATTTGTATAACTTTAAACATTTTCCGAATACGATTGTTTTATCCGAATTATATCATGATTTCATATATTTTCTAAAAAAAATTATGTTAATTTTGAAAATTTTTCAAAATTGACATTAATAAATTTTTGCAAAATATCAATGAAAATCACGATTTGAAAAATCGTGGAAGGGAAATTTGTTTAAAAAAAACCTGGAAAAGTTAGAAAGTTGATTATGAAATTTTTGGGGGGAACCAACAAAAGTTTTTACTTTTTAGAAATATATACAGTGTATATACATATTTTTTTTCAAAAGTATTAAGAGTCAAAAACCTTCTTCCAAACATTTGGTTCTTCAAGCATAACTAATTACTGGTATGATCCTCAATCTCCACATTATACAGCTGTAAAGAATAGTTCACTAGACTTCCTCTCTTAATTTTCCATCTTTTTTCATCAAAATTGCTTGTTTCTCCCCGAAAAGTATGCACTTAACAAAATAAAACTAAGCCCAATGCGAGTTTTTTATTATTGCCTGGAATACGATGGTAGAGGTTGTTGCCACCATACAATAGTTTACCTAAATACATAGTTCTTACTGCTTCATGAGATCCTAAACGAATCTCTTCTTTTGTGGAAATTTGTAACTGTTTGTAAGAAAACCAGAGCTACATATAGTACTGTTTAATTATATTCATTGCAGTAATTTCTAAGATTGATGATCTTCCGTGCAGAGTTGGGCATTAGTTAACTACAGTTACAACTAAATAACTATAATCATTATTATTTTCGGGTAACTAACAACTAAAACTATTTAGTATTTTTGCGCTAGTACGCTAGTACGCAAGGAAAACTGACAACTATAAGTTTACAATGTATACCGGCAACTAAAAATTTTTTAATGTCATTTTTTTTTTTTTTTGCTTTTTCTGGTTACCGGAAGTCTGTAACGGACGTATTTAGAGTACTCTGAAGGTCGAAAAAAATATCTTGAGTCTAAAATACTGAGTGTTAACAATTTTATGAATAGGCCTACTTATTTAATATTTAGTTCCTTTCCCCTTCTTAAGATGATATGCCTTTGTCGATTATCTCTTGACTTTATAGATCACAAATGTGAAAATTTCGTCACACAAACAAGTTTTAAGATTGTTTTTTAATATTATGCTTCAAATAAATGGCGTTTTCCTTTTATTACCTTAATTCTTTATAGGCCAATTTTAGCATTATGTTTTCATAGAAGGTAAACTTCCTAGGTAATTCATCGATTTCCATGTTTATCTAAGGAATAATTATAAAAACAAATAGATGCAATCTTAATACAGTATTGGTTTGTGTGACGAAATTTTCCCATTTGTAACCTATAAAGAAAGATAATCTACAAAGAAATATAATTCTAAAAGAAGGAGGTGATATATAATGTATATTTTTATTCCCAAAATTGATATCATCAAAAAGTACGAACAGATAGAAACTCGTTTTGGAAGAAAATTTCGATTTTAGACTCAAAACAATTTGTCGACCTTTAGAATACTCGAAATACATCCGTTACAGGCTTCAAAGTAACCAGAGAAAGCAAACAAATAATTCTTAAGTGACATTGAAGAAATGTTAGTTAATAGTTGTCCAATATTAGTTTAACTACAAATAAACTAAAAGTTGTTAATTGTCCTTGCAACTATTTTTACTTAACTAAATAATTTTAGTTGTTCTTCCAACTACAAATAAAAAAGTT
This sequence comes from Megaphyllum sjaelandicum, assembly GCA_034698745.1. Taxonomy (NCBI): domain Eukaryota; kingdom Metazoa; phylum Arthropoda; class Diplopoda; order Julida; family Julidae; genus Megaphyllum; species Megaphyllum sjaelandicum. Next base: position 34,535 of record JAQGBX010000023.1, read on the forward strand.
ATAAAAAGTTCCGTACTAGCGAATAAGAACTACAACTTTAGTGGCAAGTTGCAACTAACACTCAACTAATAGTTTTAGTTAGCAATCATTTGTTTCGACTAATTTTTTCTCAACTCTGCTTTAGTGGGTCTTTTAAAGGTGATGGAAGTTAACTCAACTAACCTGTCAAAGTAGTTAGTACAATCTGCACGTCATTCATAAACGTTGTTTGCTTTCTCTTTCTAACTAACAACTTTCAATTTCATAGCTAGTTATTATAGGAGTGAAATATTACTTTTCGTTATATTTTTCTTGTGCAACACATGAGAAACAAGTACGGTTTATCGCGGTATATGTATTTTTCAATGCCACGCTTTTTAGGCATTTATCAAACTTGTGTGCCGGTTTTTTTTAGTTTTTTTTTTCGAATCACAAATTATAGAACCTGACACATTTTTCCTCAGCTATATTACAATCCATTTCAAGAAAAAAATGCATTAGACATACAACAAGCACATTTATATCAGCTAGAGATCAAACACGCTATTCTTTGCATGTCTTGGTTACATAACATTTTGATTAAAACGCGAACCAGTAATGAACAAAAGACGTTTTGCAACGACATGTTGCAAAAGGTTAGATCATGCCAGCTTTCTAGTCTAGATTTCTCACCAAGGCTAGCAGAAATAAAAAGCGGTGCCATCTGGCGGCAAATGTTAGCGTTAAAAATGGTTGCCTAATCAGCCATCATGATGTCGTCTGAATGTCTTGTACAAATGTCAAATGCCATTGACTGTAATTACCACATTATCATTGGGCTACTTCGTGGCTTATCACGTTGAATTGCGGAGAAAACCCGAATTTCTCTCGAATACTGACAGGATCTTTCATTCCTTTTTTTCAGATTTTCATACAAAAAACAAGTCTAATCCAAAATGAGCCGGAGCAATCCTTTCCTACGGACATTACTGGTGCTACCATTGCTGTGGTATTTCACTTCCGGTTCTATGCTCAACGTAACCAAAGTTCGTCATCCACGACAAATCCCCGGCCTTTGCTTCACCATGGAAGGGATTCCGGGCAAGTGCAACGTTCCCGATGAGTGCAGATTTCCGGCCGCGGTCAAAGTTCGCCTGTTCCGCTCGCCTTGCGTAACCCAGGGAGGTCAGAGAGGCATCTGCTGTCCAGGTGGAACGGCCGCAGCAGCCAGCGCCACCTTCGGGACACCCGCACCAAGATTTCCTCAACAAGAGCAATTTCAGCAGTTGCAACAACCTACAGCCCGACGGCAACCGTTTTTCACCACACTAGCGCCGCGGCGGCTTCCAGTGCGCAGTGAGTAAAGGCAGTGATGTCATTTTTACTCTAACTACTTTGCAGGTTTTTTTTACTAAAGTGGCATCTATACAGTGTACATTGTAAATGCATATCATACCAGTGCTATGGGATATGTTCTAAGATGGAGCTTGAGCAACACAACATGATAACATGATTACGGGTCCCTAAGCTGTAATTGGTAAAAATTGCTAAAGAATCTATCCTCATCAGGAATGTACTGTCCTAATGAGGATAGATTCGTTACCAATTGGGTGTGATCCTCAACTCACCTCCGCACCGAAGTACGGACGTTTCAGGAATGGAAACGTGGAAATCTGCAATGTTTATGCGATAATGGAGATTACTCTTCCGCGCTATAGCGCCATTAAAGAATCCTACATGCATGGTGCTAATGAACGCCCGGAAACTTCGAGCGCCATCTATTGGAAAGAAACCACTCAAAATGCCTTCATACCGAATTATAGATTACATGATTTCCTTTACAGATGTTATGGGAAAGGGTGGTAAGAAGCGCGTGATGTTTTGTAATTTGGTAAATACTCCATCTCCCTTCCCCATTCAAAAATCCCACAATAGATTTTGGGGTGTTATTGCCATTGGCTACGACGGCATTAATTACATTATTCTGGCGAAGAGAGGTGCAGGAAGAAAGGTGAACCTAATTGGAGATCATTTTTTCAATGAACCATCATAATTAGTTTCATTGTACCTATTAAAACATAGCTGTCAGAATGAGACCCAATTTGTACGAAATCTTTCGCGCACGCACAATAAATCTTATATCATCATCTTATAAGTACATTTCCCACATTAATTCTCCCATATTGTTATTTTTCAAAAGTATAAAAAACATTCCCCCATCAGGAACAAACAAACTCCACTCGCGCTCTCCTCCACAACCGCAAATGGGGGTTTCATCAGTTATTTCAACATTAGGAATTTTACAGATGAGTGCACAATGTGGTACCCTCGATTTTGGAAATATTTAATCTAGACCTCATTTTTTTTTTTATAAATCAATTTCTCAATTTTGGTTCAGGCATATAGAATTCATCACCGTCTATTTTAAATCCGTTCTCCCTACGTGCACTGCTTTTAATATCTAAAATATTTAGTCCGTCCTCCATATATTAGGCATAAGAGCGATAAACGAGTTCATTTTGGGGCTGCTTGATTGTGGGTATAGTGGTTACAATGTTTGTTAAAGAGTAAGTGGAGGAGGGTCAAACCGCAGCAAAACCCACCGAACCTTGACTTACAAAAATGGAAAAAATCCACATTAAACTTTTATCACCGAATAAATCAAACGGCAGGGCATTCATCAAGTCCTATTTCATAACTGAACCTTCGGAACCCCTTTTTTAAAAGAATACCCTTCTAAACCTTTTGGGCCAAAGATAAACATGACCTTTCTCGACTATACCATATTTCCCCCATATTATATTATGTATAGAAATGCATTTGATGAACTCATTTGTCAATAAGCGTCAAATGCTCGAAGCGTCGTAGGTGGCGCTGCATAGCACGTTCATGGAAAAACTTGCCATATAGCTTAAAGGAAAGAAAAACTATGTCGTTCCACTTGGATAAACAGTAGAGCCTTTGTCAAATAAATTTTCAGAGATGAAATCCACGTAAATGTTACGACACATTCAGAGATAATTAATGTTTTTTAAATGAATTCATTTACAAACTGCGAAGAGGCCTCTTCAAACAATGTCCTTTTTCCTTATTGAGTTCTAAATTTAATGCGAACCCTCAAACGTGAAACAAAGGCAGGCCAAATTAAAAAACAAACGCTAAATTCCTATTACTGCAGGGAAGGCCATCTTGATTTTCATTTAGGAAGATGGGAAAAAAAAGTGTAACCCGGGGGGGGGTTAAGAATTTCAAGCTAGCATCCTTTAAAGCACCTTCGGGTCAAAGGGCGAAAGAAATTCAAAGCAAACGTCGTGCCTATAAAACTGTACGAGAGGGCGCTCGAAACGCGTATTTAAACTGAAAGTAGGTTAATGGTTTAACGCTACTGCTCGAATTCAACGTGTTACAAATGACTGCCAATTATTACAGAGAAAATCAAGATGGCTGCCAGCAAATAAATACATTCGCTACATACGGAATAAAAACAGCCGCCCCCCCTAATCAGGCTTTAAAAAACGTGAGGTGTAAAAATAAAGGAATGAAAAGGCGATAATCTCCATTTTGGTCAGGCGCATTAAACGTTGAAACGCATTCTTTGCAATTAACCCACGGTTTATTATGGCGATTTAATTGTATTTCCACTACGACCTTTATTTTGGTGGACCCAATCGTTCTTATACCCCGGACCCCTCGCTGGTTGCTGGAAGCTATTTCTCAAACTCCCTTTGAAATCTTTCCACGGTAAATATCTGGTTCACTTTCAACTGCATCTTTAATTATGTTCCCCCTGGTGTTGGCATGGTAAAAGGTAGATTACTTAGTTCACCAACTTTTAATTTATTTTAATTACCTTTTAATTGTTTTTCTCGTGTCTTGTCGGTGGTTGATCTACATTTCCGTTTTTATATATAATTTTTTTTACCTTTTTTTTTCCTTTCACTTTTTTTCCATTTTTTTCCTCTACCTTTTTTTTTACCGCTACCATTGAACCTTGGTCTAGACGACAATGGTCCTTTTCTTTTTACGCCACCTGGCGACTCTCGGCCACCACCGGAATTACCGGATGTTGTTGTGGACGATCTGCACACTGCGTGCGACGAGTCTGTCAACTGTCTCCTCACGACGGACAGAGGGCAGGATCCGGAAGGTATAGATTTCATCATTGTAGGCTAATGTAGACCTAAGACTTATAGTTAAGATGAAGTTTTATGTTCATTTGGTAAGTTTCGTTTACTCATGGGTAAGTAAAACTTGTGTGAATCGTCGATGACGCAATCATCCTACGATTTAATATTGCATTACTGCATGCATGCTGTTGATCGAATGTGTTATTCTTTCATGAAGGTTGTTTTTATTTTACATATAGCACATGTAACTTTTAATGACACGCTGCAATATGTAGTTTTGATTTCTACATTTATACCCACGGATGATTATGTTGATATTTGTTTGACGCAATATCAAAAAAAGAACAATTTACTGATAACGAACTGTTCGGTTGCGTCATTCTCCGCCTAATAAACGTTTAGAACTTGTTGATGTGATTAATGCAGCGGTTTTGCTCAGTTTTTCTAATGGTTAACTAACTGGATTGTAAAGTTTGAATTGAAATTAACTGGCGTTGTTGATAAGCGATAGTCAAATCTGCGAAAGCCAAACAGGCTATTAGAATCATTAATCGAAATGTTTATTATTGTATTCGTTTTTTTTTGTTTTGTTTTTGTTTTGTTTTTATCCACTAACGCGTAATGCTAAAGCAAACGTTGCAAATGGTGACGTCAAATCTTGCATGTCATGACTGAAACATAATAGCCAAAACCAATTTTCGTGATTTAGCGTGAAAAAAATTGAGCTGCCATTTCAATTTTTCGAAAAAAAAAAAAAAAAAAAAAGAAAGATTGGAAACATTTGCAGAAGATGCAAAAAAGGCATTTTATGATGAGTTCATCGTAGATAAATAGCGCGATGCACACACAGAGCATACAACTGGAAATGATGTAATAACAGAGAGCATTTTCTAGCAATTTTCAACGATCATTTTTATCAAAGTGACTAAACTTTTCTGTAGCTTACGCGATCCAAGATGAAATTGGAAAAAAAAATTCAAAAGAATTACACTTTCTTTACACAAAAAGGGCCAAACGAAATTGTCAAATCTTCCTTATTTTCTTAATTTATTATTTACATAATTCAGAATGCTACATACATGTATATACTGTATGTAGGCTATGACAACCTAGGAAAATCCATGTTTCTTACATGTGCATGTACTGTATATCGGTATACATTCGTAAAATTTTGATACGTTTAACGTCTTGAATACGAAAGGTCGACAAAACTGTATTTTCAGAAAACAGTTGAACAAGAAATCACAGTAGCAATTTATCGTACGCCAGAGCAGGTAGAGGCCGCTCCGTCATATCAATTTTTTCCCAGAATTCAATTACATGTATACCCGCCTTTTCCGGCAAAAGGGGCCATGTCTGCGTAACGATTGACCTACAGGACGCCATATACAGGAATTCAGAGTTTACTGCAGGTTTTCCTACCCGGATGCCTATGGGGGAATTCAGGCACGAGAGTAATTAATTAAACCGAATGTTGGCAAGGTCGTTTTTTGTTCATTATTATTTAACGAACGTCCGTCAGTTGAAAACAAAGATGGCGCCCGCCAGTGGCATTTTGATTGGCAGTTTACAACGATAGCGTGCTGCTAAAATCCATTAAGGGTTCACACGATACGGTTAGAGTGCGAGGGCTATTAGTATGGGATATGTCATTGCTACCCCCCTTCAATACAGGTAGGCCGAAAAAAAAACAATTCCTGATGATTATAAATAACAGAATGAAGGAGCTAGTCACGGTTGTACCTTTGATCAAGGTCTTATGTGATCTACCGTCCAAATTTCGCGCAATTTACATAAAATCTACACGCGCTCGTATCATCGGTATCCTGCATCATCGCTGAAAATATCAGCCCTTTAATTATTACATGATTCTGCACATTGTTGCCAGCCCAGCATATGCTTTTGACATGACCTTATGACGTCATCTTCGTGTTTTCTGTGAACGAACAACTGCTTTATCGCTATTTTTTAAATGCGGCGGTCATGACGTTATAATCGCTGGCTCTAAAATACATGATACTGCGAGTGAGTGCCACCCTTCTTGTAAACACGATTCTCGTACATCTGCTGGGGCACGAATTTAAGTAACCATTACAATGTTAGGGTTTGCATTCGTTGGTACTTATAATTTAAAAAATTAAATTATTGACCACTAGCGCCAACTACCGGGCAAACAATTGGTAATGCATATCAAATGAGGTGGCAAAGTGCCATTTGGTACACCTCATTTGATATGCATTACCAATTGTTTGTCCGGTAGTTGGCGCTAGTGGTCAGTAATTTAATTTTTTAAATTATAAGTACCAACGAATGCAAACCCTTGCCCCGTGTTAATTTGTTCAGTCGCTGATGAATGTTTCTCGTTCTTTCGCAAGATTGGTTTAGAATTCAGACTGTCTCTATACTCCAGTCTCGTGACAGTTGAGACGTTTTAATGGTGCTGTGAAAATAGCGCAAAAATTTTATCCATCATAATGATTCACAGGTGGCAAAATAATAAACATTCGAGCACACTTGATGGTCCGTGGTAGTCTCTTTTCACAACCGAGTTTTGACCCATATTTTGCAATTCTGTTAAAGTGCGCTGGCCGCAGCGCAACAAACGACATCGGTGTCCATTTTGAAATCCTGCGGAAACTAACAATTCAGGGCATTTCCTGCTTCAAAATTTCGGTGACGGCCTACCATTTTTTTTTCAATAACCAATCACGACTAACTGTGAAAAAATAAGGCTGAATGTTTCCAAAGCATTTGAGCCTGAACATGACTCGAAAAAGTGCCAACTGGAATCCCAACATGGCCATCAACTGCTGGCTCACGAAGTGTACGCTATTCGCGAGCAATTTCGCCCCGAGACAGACTTAAAGACCCTCAGTAATGAAAACACGCAAAGGTCAGACTAGGAGTCCCACGCCGTGCTACAGGTGCGAGAATGCCGAGGAAGTTGCAAAGGCAGTGGTGGCAAAACCGTCAGCAGACATGGCAGGTGATCATGAGATCAGCAAAATTATGGTAAACAAAACAACAAAATATGTCATTGGGTCTGCAAGTACAAAAGCCCGATGCACCCGGAAGTACCATTGGGCAAACGAACATTAGCCCTATGGGTAAAAGAATGGGACTTTCCGATTAAAAGAGACAATGCCCTACCAGCTATCCGTGCAAGTCATGCTTAAGCGAGTTATAAAATACATGTAGTCGTCAATACGAACGTCTACGAAATCTCCGAATGAGGAATCTCTAAATTATTGAAGGAAGTCAGGAAGACTGACGAACGAGGCAGGCTGAATAATGATAATGAAAAACTAACTAAAAATAAATGCGGTCTCGGATGAGCTTTCAAAACGTCATTTGCATGACAACGAATTCGGAGGAAAGTATAAACGTTCAACCTTGAAAAGAAAATGCAGGCTTCTTGAAAATTTAAATTACAATTCACTACTGCAGGGATCATAGCAAAAACCTATTATTAATCCACCCACATTGGAAATTCCAATGGAAATTTATTCGAAATAGGAAAAGAAAATTCCCCGGGACAAAACAAACAATCGAACAATACACACCGCATATTAAGCGCAAATTACATGTACGAACCTCGCGGTAAAAAAAAAGTGTATTCCGGGTTGAATTTAAAGGTTTTAATGGTGATGTTTCACTCTTGGTTCTAACGTGTTATTATGCTAAAGACATCGTCTACAGTATACATTATTCTGCCATCACCGATTTAAATGAATGGTCAGTTGTATCTACATGTAGTTTGCTAAAAATATACTGTAGGTGTATACCGCATAGCATATAAACGATGGCCACGTTCTGCAATTATTTCGAGATGTTCTTTGCGCTTCATAAAATACTCATTCTTTTTTTAATGAAAGTCAAATCAAAGGCAAATCCAGATCACCAAATTCCATTTTTTTTAAAATTAACGAAATGCATGGTACACACCTGCAACGCAGTTTTTAAAATTGAATACTTACAGCAGAGATCACTGTGTGTGTGTGTGTGCCTCCAATTAAAAAACACAGATTGTTAACGAAAGCATTTCAATTAATTGCCAGAATACAATTACCTACTGTGCATGTACATTCTAATCTGCGAGTAAAACTGTTTTCGGTAGCGATATTTTAATTAGATTCATAGCCCATATGTTACATAGTATCGTGCAAGAAACTCTGATTAAACTCCTTCAGCAAGACTAATGACCAGCTGCATGCTCGAGTCATCTACAGTGTTTGAATTGGTAGAAGCATGAAATACGAAGCAAATGAGATCATGTGAAGTTGGGGGTTGAAATAAAATTTAAATATTTTCAGTATAGATTTTAATATTTAACGAAAATTGGTGTATAGTTTAGTATAGCGCATTTTATTCTCATGATATTCATGTTGAAGTATTCTTCGAAACTCATTCAATTTTCAAACTATAAATTTTGAACACACAAAAATGCGCATGCGAGGCACGAGTCAATCATTCCTCAATTTTTGACTTTGCTCGTTTACTGTGCGCAACATTCACAACTTATAAAACACTGAGCATAAATGCAATTGTTATGACGGTCAATTATTTTTAGGTAGTTTCCCGTTATTAATATATTTTCCCCATGCAGGATTTCGTGCCCGTAATCCCGTGGGTCCTCGAGTGGTCATCACGCCTCGTCCATTCGCCGACAGATCCAACTTCGGGAACAACATCAACAGACCTCCGGTGAACCCCAAACCTCAGCAGCAGTAAGTTCGTGCTTAAACTATAAAACTTTACGCAGAAACAAATTACAGACTAAATATTTTCTCGGGTTGCTAATAGAAACGTTCGACTACAATTTACATTTAAGAATGACCCTGACCGGCATTAAATTTAGAAACAAACAGTAATTAAACCCTGCCGCTTACGCCAGCCATTCATTGTCTGATACAAAGAAATCTATTTTCAAGTTTAATTGGTTAAAATTTACCCGAGGAGGGCCATGCCCGCCATGCCCTTGGTCATGACGTCAGACCTGATAAATGATGCAAAAACTCAAGCATTATTTTGAAATGATGACATGCAAGGACTGTTACTAACGTGTCTGCGGGCCTCCGAATAAAGCGATTAAAGAGTTAGGCTTAGTCATGGCACATACTGTCCAAAAAAATTGAAAAATACTGCAATTAACAAAATGCTAATTACGTTGAGAATCTTCCGCGACGTCAGCCCGCTGTAATAAAAATGGAGCCAGTTTGAAGATAGCGCACAAGGACGGGCCACGTGCCTTTTCACATTTTTCAACAAGTTTTCAACGTTGTTTCTCGCCCGTTAATTGTTTTAGATGGCGGCGTGCAACATACAATGTAGTTTTATGAGGTTGTTTAAGAAACGATGAGAGTTAGCGGTATGGCAAATAGTGATTGCCGATAAATAAAAGGTAATCACGTTTTATTATTGTGGATTGCCATGGGGATGTGGCTTGAACTGAACCCGGATCACAATAAACAAAAGTCTATCTATTATAACGGTTAGAAGTTCGAAATTCTTTTAATATTTCATACTTAAGGCATGCTGCGGGTGACGGGTGTAATTAAAAATTAAATTTTATGCAGTAAAGTCAATGAATAATAATTACTGAATTATTAATACGAAGGTGTTTAAAATCCATCGTGTAAACAATGATCGTGGCCAATTTTGAAAAAAAAACAAAAACGTTATTGTGCTAAATACATGTAACTAAAATGGGAAATTGTTTAATTTTTAAATTAAAATAAAAATTTGGATCTGATGGTGTATAATATTGGTTTATACAATTTCATTCCATGTGCCCGTATTTGTTTATCGTTTCATAGGGGTACTCAGACAGCGGCTTAACGAATGGCACTTCGATTTAACACGCAGTTTATTGGTAAAAAATTCACTTAAATTTTCAGGTAATAATAAAATTACCTCATTTCCTCAAAAAAAAAAATGTGTTTCTCTTGCACACGTTACCTTGCGACTGCCAAAAGTGCTATCCGTAAATATTCTGTCTGAGTACCTATAGCGTATGCAACAGTAGGTACCAGATTTCCAGAATAACCATGAAATTACAAATATCGAATAATAGCGTGCAGAACGGCTATTTAGATATCGATCCACAAGGCGGAAATTTATTAGAATAGGGTATTGCGAGGGTTCTTTTCTTTCGAAAATATTGTAAGCATGGTTTCTGAAAGATTAATTACTCTATTAAATTGCTGACGTCTTCCATCTCTTGCAAAAAAAAAGATAATAGCTTTGTTCGTCTTAGCAAAAAATCTTCGTCCTTAACAATTGCTAATGGTTATATTGCAAACGTTGACATCATACATGCGAAAGTTTAAAATTCCAATTGTAGACGGATATGGATGAAAACCTCGACTGAAAAATGAGGATATAACGCAATGGAGAAGAAATTTTAGCAAATCTATGATTATAGGGTGGACGAACGCTTTGCCAGACCTGAAAATTAGTTCTAAGACACGATGGAGTTTATTCAGCGCGAATTAATCTTCATCATCTTCGCTGACAGACATTTTAATTTGAGGAGAAATTAAAAAAAATCCTATTGAGGTCTAGGCTATAGAAGTTTCATCCGACACAAATTATAGATTAGGAGACCAGAAAGAGCGACGATAGTTGATAACAGGGAAGCTCGACCTTCGAGAGGTCAGCGGCAATTTTTGAATTAAAAATTTAGAGAATCCTGGTTCACGTCATCTTTTTTTCGTCCTTTCCAGGTTTCCCCCAGCGAATAACAATCCTCCGGCTGTATCGGACAATCCACCGAGCCAACAGCAACAAGTGATTGATCAGATCGGCGTCACCAGTCAGCCCAAAGCCGAAGACTGTCCTGACACTCCTGTCTGCTTTACGTCAAAATATCGGACATTTGATGGCAGTTGCAACAACATCGATAATCCCAACTGGGGGAAATCGTTTTTTGCTTTCCCCAGGCTCTTACCTCCGCTTTATGCCGATGGTCAGTACATAATGGCAATATATATTGTGCTGAATTATTTTTATGCCGATTTTTACATTATTTAAAATTAAAAAAAAATCATTGTTGGCGTAATGTATCGTGTCATAGTCATCAATAACTGAGTCATTGTAAAATATGGTTTTGGATTACATGTACTGTATTAATTTATAAGACTTTTCCATTTTAAGTAATTCTGAGTTATTAATTTATTATTATGATTCGTGCAGTCGTGGTCGACCCTCTGAGACTTCATGTGCCAACTTTCTCCATGATTTTCTGTTAAACAGTGCCTTTCAGAATTTCGGTTTTATAGAACATGCCTAATCTTAACTCGCTGATGCATAATTCTTGATCGACTAATACGTGAATTACTTTTCAGGTATTTCTGCACCTCGTCGTGCGACCGATGGCAGCGACCTGCCCAGTGCCCGTCTAGTCAGTGCCACGCTCGTCTTAGATGCCAACGTTCCAGACAACTTCAACACTGCCATGATCATGGCCTTTGGTCAGTTTCTAGATCATGATTTGACCAGAACGGCTATTAACAAAGGTAAAGCGATATTACCTGGCAACAGATTGCTTTTCGGAAGATCACGATGACAACATCTGTACTGAGTTTGGGACTTTTATTACCTTTTAGGAAAGGACAACAAAGGGATAGCCTGCTGCAGGCGAGCCATGATCGAAAACCCGAGCACTCGTCACGAAGAGTGTTTTCAAATTAATATTCCATTCAACGATCCGTTTTATTCCAAATTTAATCAGACATGCATGGAATTTGTCAGATCACTCGCTGCACCCAGACCAGATTGTAAATTCGGTAATGAAATTTTTTGACTTTACTTGTTTGCAATAATCTTTTTTTTTATACGGCCAAGTTGTGTACTGTAGTCCAATTCAGGATTCCCATCAAAGTCGTTCCATAAATTTTCTTATTTTTAACGTTAACTTTACCCCACTTATTTGAGAAAAAAAAAGAAAAACTTCATCCCATTATCATAATTTGCTATCAAAATGGACTTAAATTCAGTAAATTGTATGAGATCCATCTTGCATGAGCACATTCAAGCATGCGTAAAATGCGTGATGACCCCAAATGGCAGCCATCCATGCAAACACCATCATGGCAATAGGCAGCCATATTTCAGGGGCAAAAGAATGAAAATATGAAAATAGGTTCTTAAACTATCGATTTCATTCAGCATCAATTCAGCAATTAATTTTTCTTATTAAATAAGCTCATATTTAGTTCCAATTATATAATTTTTTTATATTTCCAATCCAACGATCGTTCCTAAGGGTAAGAACACAGCGAATGCTTACTTTCGACGTGCTTCTTTTAGCTTCTTTTCACCTTTTTTCCTGCTATTGGGCGCACAATGAACACTGATATCATCGTGATGGTTAGTGTGCTTGGTGGCGCCATCACTTTTTGTCAATGGTTCCCAGAATGGATAACGGTAACGGCAATACAAAAACGCGCTCTCTCTAGAATTCAAATCGTGCATGGCTATCATGGCTACACTTTTGACCAACACTGATCTGTGTGCCACTCTGTGTCTTTAAACTCTGTTTTCAGATTTCCAAAAAAGAATGTGAAATACATTCTTGAAAGCTTATCAACGATTCTTGTAAGCTCAGCCTGGCTCGGCTTAGCTTTCTTTGTGTGCGCCCTCATTTAAAATGCATGCAGCGTTCTTATCCCGCTTGGTGGCGCTAGTGTACACCGAGTGATAAGCGCCTGCAATAAGCATTCTTGGTGTTCTTACCCTTAGTCTGAGGCAGTAATGTACTGCGATGTATTTAATGAAATTCCTTATAGAATCAGATTTATAAAATAACTATCCCACGCGTTTAAATAGAACATATTCATAACTAGCTCATGAAACAGTTTTGCATAAGCTACCTTCGCGTACCATTTTTTGTCAAAATGTCAATGACAATAACTGCGCCCTCTTGGGCAAAGCTTTTGACATACAAGGAAAGTGAACCGCTTGTCCTGTCTGCGTTAGCATCTCGTGAGAATTGCTCTCCTAACTGCTTGATAAAATTGCCTAATTTCAGGACCCCGTGAGCAGATGAATCAAATTACGTCCTACATCGACGCCTCCAACATTTACGGTTCAACCAAAGAAGAAGCCATTGACTTAAGGACGCGTCAAGGGGGTGAGCAATTGTAAATTTAGGCTGAACATTGGGAGCTAGGCAAGGAGTGGATTTCGTGGTTAGATAACAACAGCTCCTTGGAGTGCACGTAAGGACGAATTATGGCTAAACAGCTCGATGGCTACCTCAATTACGCATCGAGCTGTTCCTGCTGAGCGGCCTTTACGAAATACTGCGATGGCCATTTCATTCGTGATTTATCAATGAAACTTTTGGCAGAAGTTTCGTTAATCACCATCTCTCTTAACCACGCGTATAATTTGCATTTCTTCTTTGTTGATTTTAGGCAAATTGCAGGTTTCTCGAGTGAATGATGTCGACCTACTTCCATTCGTTACCACCAAACCTGATTTTTGCAGCAAACCGGACCAAGGTCTATTCTGCTTCAAGGCCGGTAAGGGAATCCCCAGGAATCCACCCCTCAAAAGCCCCCAACGCACCTTTATCACAGGTCCTCGGGCCAATAAAATGCATTAGTAATCCGGTGTACTTCCCCATAGTTTCAAGCAGGAAATGTAGGATATGTCCTTCCGATAGCCCAGTGATTTACGCATAGAACGCTGACTCAAGGCTTTAACGTTAAAAAAAAAACATTGACAGGCACGGTGCCTGTTCATCCTAAAGCCGAGAGCCTGCTGCTTATCGCATCAAGTTTTAGGCCAGAAAATAATGTTATCATAGGGATGCAACCAACAATCATTAAGACAACGCAACTATTTCATGAAAGAACACATCCTGTATTTAAGAAAAACAAAAATTTCAGATTCAGCTCAAAGGTCAAATTTGCAACTTATGGTATATGTTTTAATCTTATTTTTAATACAGGTGATACCCGGGTTAATGAGCAGATAAGTTTGACGGTGGTTCACACGGTCTGGATGCGAGAGCACAATCGCATTGCCGATCAACTGCAATTGTTCAACCCAGGCTGGTCGGATCAGGAGATATACATGGAGACGAGGAGGATCATAGCAGCAATATTTCAGCACATTGTTTATAATGAATTCCTACCAGTATTATTGGGTAAAAACCTTGGATTTCTAAAAAGAATGCACAGTTTTTCAATTTCTATGGATAAATACAATGCTAAATCGCTGATTCTTAACTGCAGGGCGGCGGACGATGCAGACAGCTGAACTCCTGCTCCAGAGAGAAGGATATTCTTTCGACTACGATAGCACAATGAATGCTGCAGTCACCAATGAATTTGCAACGGCCGCCTATAGGTTTGGCCACACCTTAATTCCAGTAAGTATTGCTGCCTACTGGAAATTCCATTATTTATCAAAACTTAAGTACATCAAAAATAATGCAATCGCTAAGCCATTGTGGCGAATTTTAATCGGAGGTTAGTTGATAAGGAAAACGTACGTAGACCTATTCAAGTCATGCAAGAAGAACCTTCGTATTGTAGAAAAGAATGCAGCCTAACAAAAGTTTTGGCTCTGTATTCGTGTCATAGAAAAAGATTCACAATTTAAGAAGAGTTTGTCAACAACAATAAACGAATCATATTCTTCTTTTGAGATCAAAAGAAGGATTTTATCTGCAAGCTGTTCAATTCTGGTTAATCTCCAAATAATGCTAACGAGGACACTTGCACAAACAGTCGTTGCCAGCACAGAACACCATTCTTTAAACACTGAGCTAGTTTCATTTTAACCCAGGAAGAGAGAAAAAATGACCTAAACCTAATTCTAAGAAATGTACCTAATGTGCTAGAAACATTTTTTCACAAATAACTTACTGATTGAATTGATGTCACTTGGAACTTCGTTTTGCAGGCACGGAAAGTTAAATGCACAGTTAAATGTTTATTATTATGAAGAACTTTTTATGATATTACAAACGTAGTAGCAAACAAAAATTCATTTGTTTTTTAATCTGTTCAGGGTAAATTCATGATGTTCGACTCTCGAGGGCAGGCAGAAGAGATCCCTCTGCGGACAGAATTCAACCGTCCGTTTCAACTGTTCGAAAAAGAGGGGTTGGATGGATTTTTGAGAGGTTTATCCACACAAAGGAGTCAACAGTTTGATCGCTTCATCACCGAAGAGGTGAGCTAGTAAATGTCGATATTGATCCATAAGGACCTGTGAATGTCTTAAAGCAAATTCATTTCAATCATTAAAGATTGAACATTTATATGAAATTAACTATCAAATTCTATTTTTAGGTTACAAACCATCTGTTTGAGCGAACACGACCTTTTGGATTAGATTTGGTTGCTATAAACTTACAGCGCGGACGTGATCATGGTTTGCCAGATTACAACAGGTGGCGCGAATTCTGCGGTTTTTCCCGAATAAGCAGTTTTCAAGAACTGGCGAGGGAAATGAACCCACAATATGTACAAACAATGCAGTCCATTTATAGGTTAGTTTCTGCTCAAAAGGTTTAATTATGATCACACTAAGGCTATTTACCAATTTCAATGGAAAAGTCAAGTGTAAAATAATTTTATCCAAATTTATTTCTCAAAATATCAGGAGTGTGGATGATATTGATCTCTTTGTGGCGGGAATTGCTGAAAAACCCTTACCTGGTGCCAAACTGGGACCAACATTCGGTTGCATTATATCTGACCAATTTAAGAGGCTAAAAAAAGGCGACAGATTCTGGTACGAGAACGGATTCAACTCGCCCTTCACCCCAGGTAATAAAAGTTAAATTGATCCCATTGATTATGATCTAAACGTTGAAGTAACGTTAAAGTTAAATTCATCCCATTGATTATGATCTAAACGTTGAAGTAACGTTTTCAAAAATGGATTCAATTCCAGAACAATTACAAGAAATTCGAAAAGTGACCTTTGCAAGATTGATCTGTGACAACAGCGATGGAATCGACCAAATCCAACAGTTTGTTTTCTTCGCCCCAGCGAGAGGGTAGGAAAATCATTCATGGTTAAATTCTGCACATTTGGTAACGTTACAACTATCCCTGCATTTAAATGCTGCACTTTCAAATTGCAGGAACACGTTGATGCCATGTCACGGCGATTTTATTCCCAGGATTGATTTTAGCCATTGGACAGGAGAGCCAACTCAGTGAATTGATAGCTAGGAAGGACTAGGTCCAGAACTAGTATTTTTTTCTCCTTTGCAAGTTAATTTTGCAAATGGATCTTGTAAATAGTTAATGAAGATGTATCATCGTGTCATTTCATACAATTTAATTTTATCACAATTCACATCATGCATCGAGCGGGAGAAATCAACAGGCAACCATTGTACAACGAAATAAAATGGCGATTTTTAAGTTAAAAGATGTGTGTATAGGTTTGTACTCAGTTACTTGAGAAGCAGCAAGAAGTGCCATTCGTGGTTCGTTAGTGTTATTCTTCTTTGATCAGATGCGTGCATCATCGAACCCTTATATTGATTTCTTGAGGGATTTTTGCCCAAACCAAACAATTTCCAAGGTTTTGGTCATCCAAAATACAACAGAATAAGTCGCGTTCCATTTCTATTAATGGACTTAATGCAAGGAAATCATTTATGCTTTTTAAGTCTAACGGTTCCCATAAAATCTATAGACGATGCACTGGTTCAAATTGGTTTTTTTAAAGTTGTAATTTTTATAGTCAAAAGCACTTGAGACATTCGTATAAATACCTGCTGCTAGAAGGAACTTTCCTACGGTGCACGCTTATACATTTGAATTGCATATATCTCTTAGTCCATTAGATAATTGTTAAGTGCCTTTTAAAATTGAAGTCTGACAACAAAATACAGTCAACAGAAATACACTTAATTTCCAATCTCGTCAATCTAGGACGAAATCTTTAAATCCATGCTTCAGTGTCATTTTTGTTTCTGATACCGTTACACGAAAACCGTGCCAACTCATAGCCCTGATTGATGAAAATTGGATTTACGATTATTAATATGGATTCATAAACGCTTCGAGTAATATTTTCAGCAAGCAATGCATAAAGTGTTTATAGGCCATCTAGGATATACAGGTAGCAGTTGAAAGGTTTATACTGTACATGAACAATACATGTATTTGTAACCCGCCCTCGTCAGTTGGAATCCCCAGTAACGGACTGATACGTTATTTGTCGCGTGTGTGTCCAGTGGGACCTTTCCTGAATTGACCCTCAGTCTAATTTGCTAGGCCGTCCTCCCGCACACCGCTTTTCGAAAGAACCAGTTACATATTTGTTCTTTGTCAAGTAAGCTTATAGCTGAAAGTTAATGTTATCAGCAGTTGATTATTCATAAGCTTATTCGAAGAAAAATTAAGGACTTTGTTTACTTGTCCATAGGTTATAAAAAGAACGTGTTTTCGTACACTTCAATCAAGGAAAATTAAACTGAAACTTGCTTTCCGAGATTGCAATGCAAGTTTCCGAACCGTGCGTTAACCGGCTTTTCGAATTGAGTTTTCCATTAAGGCAACTGAATTTCCAGCTTCATAAACAAAGTTTCCTTAGTGTGTACCTAACTTTAAATTGTAAACGAATGAAAAATACTACGAGGTACAACGATGATACCATATTATGAAAACTCCACACTTACATGTAGCCTACATGGATACACAGATGTATGGTATTCTGCACATTCAACTTCCAACTGCGGCAATATCGTACTGAATTCAAGGTTAAATTACTCGAATTACTTACCACTAATTTTGTTGGCTAGCTCATTGACGTTCGTTCATGTTCGAATTATGATAAAGCTCCCTTGATGCGATGAATGCTTCTCAATATCCTCGGTAAGTTCTTTCAAAATATATACATTTAGAATCAGAGAAACGACCCAGTCGCGATATCGGCGTTCTCACGTAAAGTAGACTTTAGCCCCAAAGTCAATTTCAACACAGGATTTCAACGCGCACATGAGCTGGATATGAAGTTCAAGCCAGCCCTTGAAGCACCAGGAATAGAACACAATGTACTAGAAGTAAACCTTTCTTATCGCAGTCAATTTACGTGACATTTCAAACGCTCCGCTTGTTCGATTTTCAAAACTGAAAATGGAACACAGAATGGCAGTGCGACCAGCCGACCAAGCCCACCCAATGATGTCAACACCCAGCCAAAACTAATTATGTGGAAGAAAATGCATACACTTAAAAACCCAATTCAATTGGTCGCCAACTAAGTGGTACTGTTATTACGATTCATAATTTTGTCTAAGTTATTTGGCTTGGCAACAATTTTTCCTTATTACTTTGAAAAATTCGAATTTCGTTTTGCACGCCGCACGAAAGCGCCTCTGGACGAGCGGGGAAGGAACCAATCAACTCGGTTCGCTATATTTTGAATCATGTCCGCAATCTTCAACCTGTTTTTCTTGAATAATTTGAATATTTTTCGCTGGAACTACAGTAATTTTTTTTTCTTTGTTATACACAAATCTGTGGAGATTTCTAATCATTTTACTGAAAGTAAAAAAGGAAAGTGCTATGGGAGAAATTGTGTTTTTCCTTTATTTATAGCCCCCGAGCAGCGAAGCATGTAAAACATTGTAAAACAACTACTTTTACATGTACAGTATAACTTTTTCAGGATTTTAGCACTCCAAAATCTCCCTCTGGGGGTGATGGCATTCACTGAAACGCAGCCATCAGTTCTGCAAAAATGACGAACAACAGTACCTTTTGCCAAAGTGAATTTTGCTTTATTAACAGCTAGGAAACTGTCCTTATGCCTTTATATTAGAATTTCTTTATATAGAAAAACACAAATATTTATACCATATTTATAATACTCAAAAAGAGTGAGTATGTATATTATACCTATAGGAAGTTTTCAAGAATTAGAAAAGAAAAACAGCGCGTCTCACTCGGACGGGATCCACGGCGGCTACTTTTCGAATCAGTCTCTGTCATCATAACCCTGAAATAACTTAAAAACCGTTCCAATGAACTAGAGATCGGTGGCCTTGCTCCTCTTTTCCTGATGGCTGATTTCCACGTGCGGCAACGGGGCATTCCTGAATCCCGGTAAACAGTTCGTGCTTGCAGAATGAGGCATGGGAGCCTGCGTCTTATTGGTCACTTCGAAGGAATGCCGCCGGATGCCGCCATCCTGCACGGGTGGCCAATGGAGGAAGTGAGAGCCCACATTATTGGCCAGCTGACAATGGACGCTGTCGGGTTGCGTTTTCACGCTTTTATTTACAATCAAGGGCGTCTGCTGCTGCTCGGATTGGAATGTCACTGTCACCGGCACTCCGCCGTCCACCGCGTTATCAGTCTTATTATTGGTTCGGCCGTTAAAGAACGCTTCAAGAAACATAGGACTCTCCTCGGATCCAGTATTCTGACTGCCAGAATTGGCCTTGTTCGTATTATTTACGAAAGGATTGTACATCGGTTCCTTGGCCGATTCGTAGGTCAAGAACACGGGATCTTGTGGCTTTTTGGAATCGGAAGGTGGCGTGCCATCGCCGCTTTTGCTGGAGGGCGTGTTCAGCAAAGGCACCGTGGCCTCGTCGTCCTCCAGCGCCTCCTCCGACAGCGTCATCATGTAATCGGAGCCGTCGTGATTCTGGACTTTGGGCATTTCGAACGACAGCTTCCGGTTGCTGTTCGCAAAATTATTATACACTCGCGGCAAAGGATCGTCCTCGGTTGTCACGAACCACAGGTCTGACCCACCGCTGCCATTACCACCACCGAAATGCCTCAACTCCGTTTGAGTCTGTTGATCGCGACAAGCCGGCTTCATGGCCACGTTTGCCAAGTTGCCCAAGATGAAATTTCCATTTTGCAGTGGAATGAGTTGTTGAATTAGCTTGCCAGCATTTACAATGCCAGTGGCATCTGACAAATCGTCATTTGACCCATTGCGAGACTTCTGCTGCGATGGAGCCATATTGGGTCCCATGCCCAAGTAGCTGCAAACTTGCTCCAGATACGTGATCGCCTTATGAACCTAGAACAATTAAAAAAAAACGCTTGAAAAAGATCCCTTTTTGACTGATCCCCTTTTCCCATTTTTTTAATATTGGAGTGAAATCGTTATTCATGTCATACGTAATTATGTACGTAAATTAAATAATTGCACGGATTTCATTCCTATGAGTTTTCCTATTAGGCGCAATAGGAATGCATTTAGGTCCCCAAATTCCCATTATGCTAACGAGTCCCAACTGAGGCTAAAGATACTACTGTGAACTAGCCAGATTAATTTGACAACTGACAGCTTAATTACTTACATCGTCTCCTAAAGTGTGAAATTCTTGATGCAGCGATGACATCTGATTGTCCAACCTCTCCATGCTGGTCTCGCTATTATTTCTCTCGCCTTGAAGATCCAGTGATTCCAAAGAACCTGCATGTCGAAACGCTAAACAAGGAAAACATGAAAAATAGATAATCATCAGAAATTTCAACTGTTGTAATTGCTGAAAGGAGCATCAAATGAAGCTACGTCCTATAAAAAATGACATATTAGCATGGGTAATTTCCCAAATCCGCAATTGCTACTCAGATGAACTTACCTAAGCTTAAAAGTGGTAATGTACTGGAAGGCCTTAATTTTTCTTTTTTCCACAGTTTGCCTCCTGAATATCTTCTGGTCGTCTGCAATTCATTGCCCTTGTTGGAATTTTCGTCCTGGTCAGAACTGTGGAAAAGTTGGATAATGGGATACAGATTGTCAAACCTAATAACCTCGTTGCCGAATTGTGCATCTGGCTTCTTCTCCTCGCAGCCATTGGAATGTGAAAGATTTGCCCCCATGTTTACACCCCCTCCAACGTTTTATGCCCAAGCAAAAATAAACAATTTTGGTTTAAAATAACCATTCTCAAAGAAAAAACATCTAATGCTTATGTGTTGCAAATTCCACAAAATGTCCAAGAAGCTTTTTATTCAAGTCAGAGACTTTTTTTTTAAAATTTTATCAATTTTTTACGCAAAAAAATATTGGATATCATAAGGTAGTTTCATGTTCTGATAAGTTTTAACAAATTGGGTTTTTTATTCAAAAAGCCCATTTATTATTTCAGTTTTGCAAGATGATTAACAATAAATCACATATTATTATGAAATAAACGGAATTTCCTTTTTATCATTTGTTTGTTTACTAATTTTGATCGTATAATGTTATTTTGTAATAATAAAATAAGTCTGGAAAGCAATTTAGGAAATTAAAATGTACAAATTAATTTATCCTTTGCTTGTACAATTTTTTTAAATTGAGAAATGTTCTAGAGAGGAATTTCCGGAAGCAAGAAACGTACCGAATATTGGAAAGAAAGAATCTTGGCTTGCAGTTAATTTGATTGGGCGAGCGAGGTGAAATGGGTGAGGGAGGCTGTTCCTTTTGCTCTTCCGCATTGTCCTCGTCATCTTCTGAAATGGACGGAAGTGTCAGTGAAGGTCCGCCATTGGTGTCATTCTCCTGTCAGAATAACAATGAAATCGATTACTATTGCAAATAGACATTTCTGATAAACGCAGAAGGAAGCAATTCCGTCCAGAAAATATGCAAATAAAAAAATCCCTGTTTCCGCTGCGACAATTTCACTTTACCTCACTTTCGTATCCTTCTCT
This sequence comes from Megaphyllum sjaelandicum, assembly GCA_034698745.1. NCBI lineage: Eukaryota > Metazoa > Arthropoda > Diplopoda > Julida > Julidae > Megaphyllum > Megaphyllum sjaelandicum. The sequence continues at coordinate 56,268 of JAQGBX010000023.1, forward strand.
TAGGTTATAGGTGAGATCGTGCTGAATGTCCTGAGTGAATTGTTCCGCAAACTCCGGATAAAACTTGAGGACATCCAATAAGCCAGGGATGTTGATACACTTCAGATCGCAATATGTGAGCGCCTTGACGTCGCTGCTGGATTTGATCACGCCGATGTTTACGTGAGAAATATCATAGCCAACCAAATCTCCTTTGCCTTAAAAATACAATTTTTACAAAGATTTTTATTATTTTTGCTACTATAAGCAAAATCAACGCTGATCGTTTCCCATTACATGTATACAATTTTCTGCCGTGGCGATGATGAAATAATTTAAGATTTAAAAAAAAATCATGGCACAATTTTTGAAATATTGCTCTGAAAACACTATACGCACAAAAATAGCAATGTACTTGCGTTCACGTAAGGATATTATAAAAGCTACTCCAATTTTATTTCTCAATCGAAGCAAGTTAGTAATCCGTTCCCAAAGTAGTGACTACAGCATAAACAAGTAAATTACATAGCTATCGGCTATTCTGATATTTTCAGAATATTGACTTTCAAAATGCGCATGTAGATTTCAAATTATTTGAAGCTTTGTTGCCATTGGATACAGTTTTTGATTAGATTTTTAAAGGAATCATAACTTACCCAATATAGCGACCACCATATCATTCTGCAAAATCTCCATGGATCCATTGCACAAGTAGTAAATGTAATTGAGGGCATCTCCTTTGTGGACGAGATATTCACCAGGAGCGCAGAAATTAGCTTTGATATGAAGAGAAAGGAGCTTCAGGCAACCTTGAGAAGCCACCTCAAAGATGGGCAGGCTGAGGATCTCCTTGTGCAAGTGCATCGAAATGTCACCGCGCAACTCTTCGGGAAATTCCCGCAAAACCTAACAGAGAAGAGAAAAAAAACATGATTTTTAATGAAGGAAACTACTGTTATATACCGTAATCATAGATATTGTACATGTCTGACATCAATTATTTTGAAGGTTTACCTCATGGGGGTCTATCCCATGGTTCAACGACCAAGTCGTCTGAAAGAATTCCTCCATTCGTTGTTTGATATTTTTGGGAATTTGATGCAATTGAAGAAATTCTTTCAAATCTCGCCATTTCGTTTGAAAAAGTGAGCGGCGAGAATACATCCTCTGAATGATGGCAGTGACGTTACCGAAAACGACAGCGTGCATCAGAGCTACGAATCAGCGAGAAAAATAAAAAAGTTTTATTAAGTTTTACAAACATTACGTATAGACATATTCCCATACTCGCATTCGTGCTCATAATCTTTCCACGAAAAGGTTTTAGTGGTATTTTGCATTAATTAAACAAGGTCATAACAAGAATGTCTGCCGATTGACAAATTAAAAGTTATAAACTGTCCCAAAGCAACATTCATAGATTTTGGAGCAAATGCAGGGTCGAAAACATATACAGCTTATACAAGATAAACCAATTCGCAAATCCTCGCTCATTGGAAATTCGGAAATTCGAAACTTTGTCTTCATAATTTGAAATGTTGACGGCTTTTACTGGAGCATAAGCTTCAAATGAAAATAATGTAAGATGCCATCTGAATACAGAATTGCTTTTCTTTCTTTCCTTCCTCATTAACACGTATATACGTTGTGGATGGATGGATTTTGTTTTTGTTTTGTACGTGATAACGCAAAGCGCGTACAAAACGAAAAACAAAAAATCTTCCGCCACGGGCCTCCGTATGTTTTATGGTTCGTTCATTAGATCTACTTCGTCGCTACGTTCTATCGGTAAGTACAGCCCGGGCAAACCGGTTAGTCGTCTATAGAAGGTAAACGCACCTCCAATGAGCATAGCAATGATGGAGAATATTTTCTCAGCGTTGGTGTTCGCAGACACGTTGCCGAATCCAACGCTGGTAAGACTGGTGCAAGTGAAATAAAGCGCCGTAATGTAGGCGGTGGTGCTGTTCGGAATCATTTCGGTGCCATTGATGAATGGCGTGTCTAGCCTCCTGGCGAGTTCTCGGAGCCAGCCTGTGGAATCCGGGAAACAAGGAGAGAAACATGACTAAAAATGTTCACGGAATCGAGCGTGGAAATAACGGCAAAATGATGAAGGTGTGAAAACGTGCCGGCAGTTTCGTTGCGGTCAACTTCCTCGCTTCCGATGACGTACCAGATGCAGGCGAGCCAGTGAGCGACCAAAGAGAACATGAGCATGAGGAGGGTGAGAATGACCGCAGTGTACTGGTAATAACGGTCCATCTTTTGTAAGAGGCGAGCCAGCCTCAGCAAGCGCGTCAGCTTCAATAAATGAATCAAAGTATCCTGAGAAAGAAAATGCTGGTTGCAAACGTAAGGAATTTCAAAGTGAAGCCAACATCACTTTTGCTATTTCACTAAGAGCTAGACGAGTTTGGGGACTTGATTTAATAAAATAGCGAGGGTATATCTGGAAGGCGCAATTCCTACTTTTCTTTTTCGTGTACACCACGCATTTTGAATACTTTTATGATGACTAAATTATCGATCTTCGACTCGGGTTTCATTTAAACAATGCATGATGAAAACTAAAAGCGTAGGCGTAGGCATTCGATGTCCTACTAACCCGCGAATATTTGAAATCGGTTTCAGGTTACAGCTGGATTCATTAATGAAATCATTACTCGAAAATTGAATTTAGTCTCTGGCAAATAATATCGATCTCAGAAAAAAAAACTATTTGAGATGAATTCAGCACGGCTCGGTGCATTTACAAACGCTTATGAGTATGAGATCGACCTCGAGTATCTGATTTACTGCAATTGGGATCTCGTCTGCGCCAATGGTGTACACAAACGCGAAAACATCGACCTATTAAGAGAGCGTTTGTTCACGCCGGATTTAATATATCGGACCATAATGGTATTATCAGAGGTGTACAAAGACCACGCCCCCGCGATTTATTGCTGCTACCTGTCGTAAACATCTTCATCTAGAGTGTAGACGAATTCTACAAACTATCCATACTATAGGGTTATGATCCCATCAAATTCCCTAATATTACATAGCCCTAAACAAGAGTACATAATGCATTTTTGCGATACTATAATTGTAATAATCTGCGAGCTGCCTACCTTACTATATACACTGGATGCATAAAGAAGGTCAAAGGGCAGAGCGGCCACCAAATCTACGATGAACCATCCCTTGACGTAATGGAGGGCGATGAATTTTGCGCTGGATACAACTTCTCCTTTTTTGCTCACGAATGTGGTGCGAAACGTTAACAGAATGTCTAGAAGTTCAAAATAAGAGAAAATCAACTTATCGTTCAAAATTCTGCTTTTCACTTAGAAATTAGTACACGCTCGGCGAATAATTCTGCTATTAATTTTATTTTTAAAACACATTGAACGCAAGTTTGAAAACCTGAAGAAAAATGTAACGAATTAAACTTCTTTACGTGAGTTAGGCTATGTTTTTGTGCAAGAGCATGTGGTTTAAGTCAAGATTTATTTAGAGGAAAAAGTAGCGCCACCTGCGATCTGGATGGCGCCTTAAATTTACAATTCTCACAAAGTAAGTGCAATTTTCCCTTAAAATAACGTTCAAGAAAATTCGGATTGAAGGATTCAAAAAAATCTAATTCCTTGTCTATCTAGACCAGCTTTTGCACTTCAAAGTTGACATTCATAATATACAACGGTGGTACGCTGATATTGATAGATGCGTTGTTTAAAGCAAATTTATTTCCAACTGTTCCATCGATGCCAAACATGTCTTAATTTTTGGAGGTTAGAAAGGTAATGAAGTGTTTTTCTTTACTAACCTATGATGAACAAGGCCTCGACGATGACGTCACCGATGACCGATCGGCGGTCCATGTTCTCTCGAATGATGAATGCGGCGTTGTAAGGAACAATGACGGCTACATAGAATGTAGCTACCAGAATGCACCAATCCCAGCATGTTTTGAACACGCCGTAATGAGACAGAATGAATTTGGACTTTTTCGCCGCCACTGTCTTATATTCGGGAAGAGTATTCGCGTGCAAGAGATTCTGGAAAGGCAGACAAAGCGCACTTTCAGAACTCGAGAGTAAACTGCGAGAAAATGCTGAATAAATTCGATAAAAGGAGTCGTACATTGTTCAATTTGAGTTTGTTTTTCATTTTGTCCTGTCTGTAGTGTCCGGACAACTGGTAAAGTACGGCTCGACTCCGCCTCCGCTGATAAGTGCTCGGTGGAATGTCGCCTTCAATATCCAAATTCCCATTGGCATCTTCTGCAGTAAGGCAAACATAAAAATCATGTACATGTATTAAATGTTAGTACAATACCAAGTTCGAAAGTTTCTGAGTTCATTTTAACTATTAATTTTAGGGCATATGCCTATATTTATGACGCCAGACCCGGAAGCAAAATGTAAAAGTGCAAGAATCCCATATAGCTTTGAAAATATATTACGGGGCGCATTTGTTTCAATAACGCACAAAGCTAAAATGCGTAGCATAGTTCGAAATGCGTGTTTTTATTTTGAACAACATCATTTAGCAAATTGAATTCGCTTCGGTTTCTTTCCAATTATATTTTAAAACGGCAAGGCAAGAACAAGGCGCATTTACACGCGGAATCGCTTCCGTAAACCAGTTACCATTTCCATGCACCCTGTTTCAGTAACGGTTCGTGGCACATTGGAAGCCATTTCCCTTCAAATACATATTGTATATAGTGCCAAAATTCGAGAAAAGCTATACTTGCATCAGTGTTCTGAATAGTCTTGCTGAGAATGCGGCACATTTTGCCTTTGTCACGTCTGTAAATTAGCCCCTGTTTACAAAATGCCAACAGCACCATATGGCATTGTCCACGTGTTCTCGGTTGAAGCAAAATTAGCCGTAGTGTATAGGCGATGCTAAAGTCAATTTCTACAAAACTAAAAATTGATGACGATAAAATTTTTATCAAGCAACGATGATAAATGCAAAATTTATTTCCAAATGAAGAATTATTGGTCCTGGAGTGCACACAAATCACGTTTTTACTTCACTTCATTTTGCAGATCCACATCACTTCATTTGCCATGCACCCTTCATATGGAAATTGAAATATATTCCCCGATTTCAGTAAAACCTAGATTGAAGTTTTTCTACAGAGTTTTTGTCCTTCATCCGTGTATCAATCGATCACACAACCGATGCCAAAGCTACAAAGCGTCGCGTGACTCAAACCTCCGACTATTTTGCAAGCATTGACAAACATTGGCATCCTTTCATTTCTCCATCTTTATTTAAATTGACTTCGGTGTACGATTCCAATGGAAACCTTTAAGTGCTTTTTAGGATTTCAACAAAATGTCGCGATTTATTATTAACAAAACATTTGCTAATTTAGATGATATTTACAGAAGTAAATGGAAGATCAATGTTCCAATTCTTTATTTTGCATCTATCCCTCCCACAACATTTCCATCGATTTCGCGCCATGCTTACCGTTGCCATAAATGTCGCACAATTGCATGTCCGCCACTCGGGTGTTAGTTATGTCTTTATGTGAGGCCAAAAATAGTACCACTTCCCGCTTCTCGTTCTTGATGGGGACGATATCCAGCAAACACCAAAACGGACTGCCTACAAAACGAACAAAAAAGAAATGAATTCTTATACATGTACACCAAAAACCTGCATTTTTCGATAGACACATGTTTTAAATTTTAGCGCACGCTAAAATATTGTTTGGGCCCAACCACTTAATTATGACCAACGTATGAATCCAATTAAATTAAAACATTTATCGGATCAAACTTTAACGGTCTATTTATGGCAAATAACCCATTCTGCCATATTTTGAACAATACGGCCAGACGGATATTAAGCTTTACGAATGGCACTTTTGGTAGAAGTCAAGTCACAATCTTGATAACCTCGAGTGACTTGTTCGATTACAAAAAGTACCATTCGTAAACGTCTAAGTAACCCTAAAACATTTATAACATTTAGATTTGCTTCGTAATTTACAAAAACTGCGCAAAGCAAGCAAACAGACAAAAGGCGGCATGCAAATTGAGGCAAAAATCAATTCGATTGATAAAACAATTCGTGATTCCGGATATTTGGTGAAATCAGAGAGAAAAATCGACGAGGAACCTTCCGCTACTGAATGTGGTGAACGCTGAACTAAGAAATTTCAGATTCTTTGAAATTGAAAAAAATTGAAAAAAAAATATCTGTTGCATTAATGTTAGAAATAAGGCGCCATGCACTGCTGCGTAATTCAACTGAATTCCATTCTACATCAACTTCTATCGACAGGTGAATAAAAGTAATGCGCCATCTTTCGGACTGCGACGAATCCAATGGTTATAAACGCACATGTATAACGTACATGTACCTGCCTAGTAGAATAAATATCGATGAATACATCGAGTTAAAGGCATCTACTAACTCCGGGCTTAAAAAGGTTTAACAAAATTTATCAGCATTTCCTGAAGGAAATTACAATAACTTGAATATGATGGAAAGTAGCATTAATAAAAGATAGCCGCGCATGATGTTATGTTCAGCCCCCGCGCAACCTCCCTCCCCAGCAATGCACTCAATGTAAATATCTACGAGGCACAATAATATCATTTGATAGAATAAAATGCAAATTTAAGCTGACGTGAGCAAATGGAGAACGAACTATGCGAGTTAGAAAAACTTTTATAAACCTTTACGGAGTCTAATAAATAGTGATGAAACTAGCCGAGAAACGAACTCTTAATTCGTGTTGTTAACTCGGCAGTGGACTCGAGGTCCTGTAAATTTTGAAAAATGTTGCTCCAGATACCCATAATCTGCGCTGCTTGTTCTTTCCAAAGTTATAGATGCCACCAAATTGTAAAACTAGGGCAAAATGTTATTTTAAATTGGGTCACTCGAGTTATCATTTAATTGATCTTCTTCCATCCAAAGAACGTAACCATCAACGAAATCTCTTATACATTATTCCCTAATGCAACGGGCATCAATGGAACTGTTGTTCAAAAAATGTCCTTATGTCTTACAAACGAGTCTCTAAATGGAAAGTAAGCTATATTTCAGCTAGATAACAATGCGATGGAAGTTAATAAATACAAGCTAAATATAGCGAGCAAGCGCCATTGGTAATATAATACTTTTCCACGATATTCCATTTTTGGTATTAAATTACATCCGCTGCAACCCAGGAGTTGTCCACCTACAGCAAAGGACGGAATCATCAGAAATAGCCCGTGTCTATAGCCGTGATATGACTCGGCAGATGGCGCTGTATAAGGGTCGATTTACAATTCTGTTCCATCCGTTAATCAACGAAATACAAATTACTAAATGGATGCTAGAAATAACGTGTTTACTTTTTTCTCTTCTTAATCTGAGGGGGTTTTATTATTTTTTTGCAGTCATCATAATATTTACTTTCTACCCACGTCAAAGTTTAATGTAGATAGAATCCATCTTTATTTATTATTGCTTTCATTAGGAATTCGAGCACAAACAGCAGTCCCGAAGTCCGCTATGTGCAAATAATAATAAAACAACAGACATGTTAGACCTTGGGGAGAAGAAGGTTGGTTTGCGATCAATTATGATAGACAAAACGCGTAATTTAACAACTGATGTATGCTTTGAAAACAGTTGATTCACGTATATTTTTGTAGTATGCTTATTAAGCTGTTAAACATAGCTAGGTTACTTTTGAAATGGATTATTTTCAGTAAAAACAGCATATAGGAATGGCGCGAAAGCGTTAGTGTTCTTTCTGACTGCATGACGATCTTAAAAAAGCCTATGCATGTACCCTCAGGATCTACCAAAAACTTTTTCATAGCATCCTAGGTGGAAGTGGGTTCACCAACCGTTCATTTTCAAATTTAATGTAAATGCACAACACTGGCTTCCATTTAGCAGCCTCACATTAGAGTAGCGCCATATGGAGAAGGAAACCGCATTTGAAATCAATCGAAGCAAAAAAACGTATACTGGGTGATTCATAAGTCCATCACCACCCAATTTTTTTCTTAACCGTTCGAGATATGAAAAATCTGCTTGTGT
>JAQGBX010000024.1:0-63955 GCA_034698745.1 Megaphyllum sjaelandicum
GGGTAGAAAAGCGGGAAACAAGGGGCAAAGGACCTGAAAACAGCGGCTGGACGCCGACGCCACTCTGTTCCCACCCTAAGACTTAATAAAATAGGAAAACTTACTCGATTTTTCAAGAAGCAAGGAATCTGGTCTTTGGCAAAACTGAATATTTTGCGTTCGTACTGCTTTCAAAGGCATCGCCTCAGACATTTCCTGCATCGAAACAAAAACGTTTTCATTGAAGTTCCCATCCACCTATTATCGTTTCAACATTTTTAATATTTTCAAATCGTCACAAAAACAGCAGCGAATGACAATGATACTTGAAATGTCCCGTTTGAATTACTCGAGAATAATTTGACAAACCCAAGCGTTATGGTATAGTCACTTTAATTAATAAGAGCATTTGGTGCAAATTAGCCTTAGGAAGAGTCTGCGCTCTGTGCAAAGAGAAAAAGACAGAAAAAAGATATAGAAATTAAACTCAATGTATGCTAATCCTCGGGCAAAAGTAGAAATTAACTTATTTTTTATCCTCACGCATTCAAAGATGGTAAAAGGAACCACAATAAAGTGCGCACCATAAACAGTTTTAATTCAAATCGCTTTATTATACTCGAAAATAGCATCAATTTATTTACATAAGAAAGGTTAAATAAAGATCAGATAACGAATATAATACGTGTTTAACAAAATCCTCTTTACATAATGCGACAGCCAAAGGAAATTATTCCGAGTTTACTTTTGTTCTCAACTAAAAGAAAAATAAATAAAAACTGAAGCGTAAGTAAATACAAAACCTTGCATTCTAAACTGAAAATGCTGAATACAACACCATGGACCTAGAGCCACAGTTTAGGAATATCTGATTTTTAATACATTTTTTTTTTCATAAACGAGAAATTTAAATCTTTACGAGAAATTAAAATAATCGACAAGAGACAGTTCAAGTGACCATACCATGCTTTTTTAGCATACATTAAAATTTCAAACGCAATTTGTGTTTGATCGTGTGACGACTTCAAAATATCAATGCGATATATATATATATATTCAAAAATCACGGCTCTAAAACCACGATAGCTATAAAAAAATGTTACACAGACAATAAAAACTTCATCGGAGGATGTCAATATCAAAGAATTGTATACAAAATTTCATTAAATATTTTCCCAATATTCAGTAGCTTATCAAAAATTGGTTAAAGCTATAACTGAAATAACGAACTACTGTTATTTTAACAGGTAATTGTCTAAAACGTTATGTCCTTCGCTCGTGTCATTAAAATGTAACTTTCAAATAATAGCATACATAGAAAAACATTCCCCCAAACACATGTTTGAAAATATATAATACTGGTTAAAAATCTAAAAAGAAGAAATTAGAAGCTTTATTGTAAAAAAATAATTTTTTTTTTTAAAATGAACTTACATTTCTTTGAGGAAAATCAGGTTCAAAATGTCTGTGATGAAATACGTGCAGTTTTCCTCTGTCTCCCTTACAACCAGGTATCTGCGAAGTAGCATAAGGGCTCACTTCATCGGGTATCATCTCTCTGGGGACATCTACAAATTCAGTCAAAAATGATAATTTATCTTATGATCACAACCTTAATTTAACGTGGAAATGTTATTTTCATTTAAATATACTTACTTTTTTGACAATTTTGATTCATGTTGAGTTGATGAGGTTTGCCATGATCTGCACCTCTTAGCAAACACGTAAAACTACCCATCGTCAAATTTTTATGAAACTTTGGACCGTGTAAAGGTTTTAATTCTAACGGTTGAGCATTATTTGGTTGCAAAACACCAGCAACTATAATGAGAAAAAAATTAAAAAATAAAACCTTTCCGTTTAACGATTGAATGCAATTACAGCATTAGTTAGTTGAAAGTTTAACAAAGCTTGCGATGTTTCTTTTTCTTAAAATAAATTTATTTTTGCTTTTACAGTTTAATCTTATTTCTATAACAATGTTCTAAATGTGTTATTGTCACAAAAATTATAATGGAAGATAGAGACTGTACATGCAGTATTTATTATTCCCTTTTAACAAGGATAGGTTCGAGTCATCCAAGGATTCATACTAATTCATTGTTTTAACTTTTTTTAATACGGTATACTAGTATATTGCTTCGAACAGTAACTATTTGAGTGCGTCTAAATTTTGCGAAGTAAAACGAGGTATGCGTTTATGGATTTTTACAAAAACGTACACTTTCCATCGATTTCATCAAGATTAAAAGAGGATTTAAAATCAACTAAAATGTCAGGAAACTCGCAAAGTTCGCTCAAAGACACGCACCAGCTCTTTTAACTTTTTTTCTTTTTCTGAAAATGCAATTCGCGAGGTATAGTACGTTTTTAGAGTCGACCAACTGAAGCAATGCCAAAATCGCTTTCGTTCAAACGAAATCCCGCAAGTTTTATCTCCGGCGTATAATAGGAATACTTCGAATTTCATTAGTGCAATCTTTGTTCATTTAAAGGCGCTTAATTGCAAATGCAGACTGCGTTGAGAAACAGAAAATGCGTGGCAAAATCGTGGAGGAAATCGAGAAAAGCAATTATCTGAGGTGAATCAACAATCTACTTAAGCTGGAACTAATTATTTGGTTTATTACGCACTATACACGAAAATGGCTGCTGGATTTTTGCCAACTTAAATTTGAATGTTGGAAAGTTAGTCGAGCGCCATGCCGATAGATATTCATGATCTTCGAGCCGAAATGAACGGAAGAATGGATTTGGCGAAATGTGATTGGGGGGATTACAAAGTCCATTGTTGAAAACGTAATTTCGGGTCCAATTTGATGGCAAACACTTAAGCAACCTTTTAATTTAATGGTTCACGCGAGGCGTGATAAGAAATCAATAGAAAATTTTCTCCCTTAATGCTAGTGAACAAATAATGGACCCGAGAGTTGGCGGGGTGAAATTTCTACCGAGTCGCAAAAAGTAGGAAAAAAGTCAATTCTCGAAGCTGACATCTCAGCCAATGCTAAAATCGAATGTATCAGCAATATGACCAAAAATCAGGATATATCTCACCCAAGTCGTGCAATTATGTTACAACGAAACTGTGGATTAAATAAATGTGAAATACATTCTCAGTATTATGGTACCTTATCGTTTTTATAATTACGCACAAAAGATCAGTCAGCAAAATGTTATTTATAACTGCAATATACAGTACATTGTACATGTACATGTACACTTGGCAAAAAAGTATGTAAAAACATTATGATATTTCTCGTTCCCAGTTAAATTAAATGTAGACCAGGATACACGTGAAAACGCACATGTAATATATTTAGTGCATTGCATGTATAATGTAACAATTTAACAAAAGCAAACATTTTCAAAAATGGGAAAACTTAAAAAAAATTAAATTAGTATTTTACTGCAAAAAAAGTATGTGAACAATGGTTGTCAGGTTGTTAAATTTGTTCTGAAAAATCCAAAAAAGATCTTTATACATGTAAATGTTTGGAAAACACATTGCGTCATGAGAAATTACCAATATGATAATAGTCTTTATACCCAGTGGTCAAATCACCACAATTAATTAGGTAAAAATAACCAAACGATCATAAATTAGCAAATTTTACCAGTATAGGAGTGTGTTTCATTTTTTTTGCCATGGAATTTTCGTTTCTATTAATTTAAAAAAAAATAATTTAACCGAGCAATAACCGAGGTTAGCATCCTCGTCTTGCATTCGGTAGACCCAGGTTCGATTCCCGGGTCCGATTTTCTCGATTGTGTTTTTTCATGGTTTCCCACAATTCCTCCAGGCGAATGCTGAGATAGTTCCTATATTAAATCGGCCATGACCGTCTTCCTATCCAATCCAATCACCCTTGTTAAAGTCCCAAATACGGGATAAATATAAGTAAAATATGATGTTGGGGTCCATCATGACCAGACTACTTAGTCTGACTTGAATTGTATAATGATCATCCCCCTGCCACATGGTACAATGTACTGACTGCAGAGTAAAGAATTGAATTGAAAAAATTAACTTATTTTTAAAAACTTCTGTTTGTTGTTACCTAATCCATGTAGCCTACTGTAAGTGTTATTATGAATGTACGTTGAAAGATCTCCACCATTTTTTTTATAAAACTACAGTTCTCATACTGTTCTCATACATTAAAAAAAGTATTTTAAAGTTGCATACACGCATTTAGTTGTACAGAGTGTACAGTATCGACAAAATAGATTTTGTGTACGAGCGTAATTTGTCAAATGTAGCCTATACTGTTATATATGCTGCATTGTATATACTGTATGTACACTGTATATATTCCAAGATATATAGTAAATTTATGCTGTAAAACTCATTCAAAGGACTTTGAAAACGCTGTTACATGCAGTACGATATCAAGAAATATCAAATAACGTGAAAAAGATTGGATAATAACAATTAAAAAAGAATTACTGTAGACATAGTTTATGTAGTTTTCATAAAATACTAGATATAGCTTTGTAAATGTAGGAAACATAAGCTTTAGGAAATAAAAAAATAATGAATCCTACCTGGAGATTTTCGACCTGGATGTCGTCGTTTGCGTGCGCAAAGACAAGCCAATAAAGTCACTAAGACAACAACTCCAATTGCTGCGCCAATAAGTGCCAATAAGGACAGATTAACCAGAAAGGCCTTTTCATCATCCTTTTCTCCGTTTAAAACCGTGCTGGGAGCCAAAGCATCTGAGAAAAGAGACAAATGCAACGATTCGTTAATCCAGTCACCGTATAGAGATATGGAAGGACATGTTCAACGTTGACATTTGAAAATTCAGGCAGAACTATTGAAATTATTTTCTTAAAAGATTTGTATTTAATAAAAGCTGTAAACTCATTGTAAATATACTATATATTCGGGAAAAGCTGAAAATTATCAGAAAATAGAAAGTCTAACAGTTATAAATCTTCATTTTCCCTAAAAAAACTAATAGTTAGCTTCCCTATCCATGGCATCGGTTTTTGTGAAGCCGGCACAGTGTCGAAATCAATCATTCCCGCTTGTCAAATTGCTCTATATATTTATATCAATATTTATTTTTCGTTCTCGTTGTGACAGACCACGTTTCCATCACCTAAAATAGTTTGCTCGCAACATTAATTTCGCGTGGGTTTTACAATAGTCGATTTTCGATATCATTTGTCATCGCATTAAAATCCGCAACATTCATCACTTTGTTAATCTCAGGAATTAAGAGAATAGCAAGGGAAAAACTCTGGAAATGACGTGCCTTACAATATGAAAAAAGCTGCTTTCATCCACCAAAATTAATACCTGACTGGAAATTATTCGAAGCGGAAGTTTTTCGAAGTAAAACTTATATGCCATCATTTCATTTTTACAATATTGACTTTTAATAGCGTTTTTAACCATCTAGCACATTTATCTCGATGCAAAACAAAATATCCTAAGACTTAGTCAAACATTTCATCTCGTGCATGTACAGTGTATGCGTAGACATTATCTAGAATTAATATAAACGACGCGACGCCTCGCCGTTTATTATTAAAAATATTCCTTCGGGAAATTACATCATTCGTAGCTAGGATTGAAAACCTATTTTTCACGGTATATTAAATTGCAAAATTTCCAGTCGAAACTTTATCGCGAACCGAAATCGAAGTTTAAGCTCGTCTTTTTTCAGAGGAAGAATTTTACAGCAGCGAGAGATTTAAGAAGAAAATTAAACGAAATATGAAATTAATGAAGCGCTCAAGCACATTCCATAGTTTGGAGCACAATTTACGACTGCAGAAAATGAGCATTTTAATTGAACCATTCATTCTACAAAACCGACGATAAATTTAAAGTACTCTCTAGGTCATTTAACATTTTTGATCGAGGCATTTTCACACATCGTTATACTAATGAGCATTAAATAAGTAAAGACGAGCACCAATCTCCCACACAATATCTTACAATTAAAATAAAGAAACAGATTCGTTGGAATGCCTTTCACGAGACCTTAAGGCCTTCATTATGATGAAATCTATATATTTACGCAAAATGTTCACTTTCAGTAAAAGTTTTTAAAATGAACATCTTGTTCGTACTGTACAATTAAATATGTGACAATGCAGCTGTTGCTGGCAAACGCAATTACTCATGGTGGAACGCAATACGTTGAAAAGTTTTTTAAACGATCTAATTCGATTTATCAAATATACCGTACATGTAAGTTTTGCTAAATAAATTTAAAAAAAATACATCATGCATAAAGAAATATGAAAACAAAAACATGTTCTAAAACAATTTTGCAGAATATAAAACTCTGTATAAAAAAAAATACGACTATAGCGCTACACGTTTTGGCGTTGTATTGACCATTTTAATTGCAGATTACTCTAAAATAAAGGACTGTAAAACATGAAATTAAATATTAGAACAGACGAGCAATTAAAATAAATTTCTATAATATTAATTGGCCGTGCATCATTGCTGGAGCGTGATAGAATTCCACGCGATTAGGGAGTGGTCACTTTTATAACTGATTTATAGGAATTTAACATCATTTCAGATTCTCACATTAAAGGCACGGTCGTCAATGTCCAACCCTGAGGTTAAACGTAAGCACTGCCAGGGCCTTTGTCGGAGTTAATGTTCCAATTGCATTTACTCCTACTCATTATGGATCAACATTGTACAATAAATTCAAATCGTGTATCATTCTCGCTAGAATCTTTGACCCAACAGTCCAATGAACGCCAATCGACAATTTCAGCCATATTAGACCGTCGCCATTTGGGAACGAGAGTGCAATTGTCTAATAATTCTTGATCTATGCTGCTCGGATAGAATATAAATTCGTCCCAATTGCTCCAATAAATGGATTACTGTAATCGATATGGGGGAAATGGCGAGCTTTATTACCGAGGGCATGAAGAGTTAATCACGAGGCCCAAACGAAAATCCAGAGAAGACCATTCGCAGGGTTGTGATTGAAACCCTGAATTTCAGACTGGTGTACCAGAAATACGCCCACGTAACTACCAGAAACAATACCATTATTCTCTTCACGATGGTTTGCATTAAAACCCTCGTTCAAAAGGAAAATGTTGTACACTAAAACTCACGAACGAAGGTGAACTCATTCCGAAGATCTGAAACATATCATGTAGGTAGGTGCCCAATTTCCCAAGGGAGACAACAACGTTACATTTATTCTAGCGTTATCATTTCGAAATGAGTGCAGATATTTACGATTATTCTAGCATGAACTTGATCGCAATTTAAGATACTGTATATGGACATATATGTATTTCTACCTGCGGTTTAATGGAACGTATCATAGATGGCGCTGACAATCGGTCGTCACGCGATACGCGAGGTAGTTTACCTATAGGATAGGTTAATAAGATATTTGAGAGGTAATAAAAGTTGTATAATATCACGTGAGGAATAAATCAGACTCTTTGGAGTGTGACCAGCTGCTGAGTTTTCCGGAGCAAAAGCGTAGCATCCCATTGTTGAGTCGGTGAAAGCACTCGGGAGAAAAAAAAATCAAATGCCATTTTCGGAAAACTTTCATTTCAGTTGGCAATAAAAGCTGCGTATATGCCGCCAGTAATAAGCTAACGGAAAATAAAGGTGAAGGTGGAAAAAGTTGGCTCACTCTCCAGCATTTGAATATCACGATAAGGAGGCGAGGAAGGAAAGGGCATTGGGTGGAAACTCTGGTCTCTATCATCGCGCAATGGCCACAACTTGCATAGCGCAATCTGTTCCGACTCACAAATTTTTAAAATAAAAGCTGCAGTATTTTTGTGGCCAGCCACAATATGTCCATCCCGTAACACGGCCACTAATGGCGAGTATTTCTCCCGCTGTTTCATGAGCTGGAAACTAGTCCGAAGACATAAAATCGCCAGCAATTCTCCGCTTTCATTTTAATACCCCTCTCACTCGCTTTGTTCACAACTCAAAACAGTTCTTGTTTGTGGCTTAAAAGCTAATAAGCCATTGACCAAAAGCTAATAAGCCATTCAGCGTAAAGCAATGATAAACAGCTATGCCGATACATTTATTGAAGGTCAATTGCATCGAACAAAACTTTAATTTGCCTACTTCCCAAATCTTGCGCAGAAGTGTGGCAATGTGATCCATAATGCACTATTTGTGTTAAATGAAACAAAATAATTATAAAAAACCCACAATAATCGTAGTGCAGATTTTCTTCCGATGCAATAAAACACTAGTTATAAAATCCGCGCCTATTCCTGGGTTGACGACACCTTGTGGCACGTTAATATTCCATTTTTTTTCTATTAAAAACTACACGTAGGCTGAAAACCGACGAAAAAAGCTTATCGTGAATTGTGCAGCCTATCACCAAGCAGCCATATTGGAAAATGGAAACATGAACGCAGCGCCCCCATACCAATTCAGCAATTTGTCTTAAAGACGCTCCAAGTAAAAACCTTTTCGCAGTTACTAAGCCACACACATATCACACATACAACTCTTCTTCATATAATGTATAACTAACAGTTGAGTGATAAATCAGACCAGCCGGCCTCCAGAACTAGTTCAATATGGCGCATACTTATCAAATTGTCACGTTATACGCGGTTTTCAAACTTTTTAAAGTTTTAGACTGGATCTTAACCAATTTAATCGTAATAAACTGTACCCCGTTAAATACTAAGGCTACAGAGCACTTAATCCAGCGTTTCTCATCCACTGGTCCATGAAATAGTGTCAGGCCGCAGAAACTTCCGGCCGGTTCGCTAATAAGCTCCGGCTTCCACATGGTTTCTGATAATTTTAAATAACTATAAAATCTTTATTTTACAATAGTAGATTTTGAAACTGGTTCAATTTTTAGCGGTTTGCGAAATACCACAACCATCACAAAACATGTACTAAACATGCAAATTTATCCATGTACAACCCTGATAAATAATATACTTGTCTTAATTCGGTGCATATGGACGCTGACATGGTATCGGTATGTAAAAAAAACAATTTAGTATGAACAACCAAATTTGTATAGTTGTTCAATTAATAGTCGACTATTCGCTTCACTGAAGTTAATTTATCGTATTTCGCATTTATCCAGACTAACTTTATCAACTACATGTATGTCTCGTCGTAGGCGAGACACTCTGAGTTGAAAAATTCTCAGCAAATATATGTACATGTAGAAAGTGATGATAACTGCGCATTATCACTTCTCGAAAAATGCACACAGAGTAATGAGCAAGCGCGAGTGAAATAATGAAGCCGTTATCAACACAAATGGGGATTTCTCATTCAGCCTTAGTTCAATAAGGTCTAATTAAATCTCGGCGTAAGAACAGGAAATAAGAGCAGTTGCTTAGTCGAATTGGGTAATAATAGAATAATCTCTTAAAGCATAAATGAAATACGTGGCGTTGGAATACGCGTTGCGCAGCTTAATTTCTACTTTTAGACTCGAGTAATGGCGTCAACGAAAAAAAAAGTTGTACAGAAAAGGATAAGCAAAAGCGAGCTCTTTCCAGCGAGCTTTTTACAATGTAAGACTTTTTTAATTGAAATGCATTTCCGTTTGCGCGAGGCGAGCTAGCTTCCAAAAAGCCCATTTCCCCACCGAGGAAATTATTGGAAGTTTCTGGTAATTACAAATGGGGGTTTTCTTAAGCAACAAAAATGTCACACCGCTTGGTTTTATCTGGGCTATAAAATTTCCAACCTTTCTCGAGTTGTTGCTAGCTTTTTTACGTTCGCGAAGTAAAATTCACGTAAAAAAACCCCAAATCTAATCTAAACTCCGGAAATTAAAACTACCCTCCCATTGGCATATCAAGTTTTTTGAACATGGCAAAGTGTGAAATTTCTTTAATGTATACGCCGCACGTTGGTTGGCCGGAAAATAGTTGAAACGAAAGCTAGCTTTTTTTTTCGAGGATAAGTGACACCGAAACTCTTAAGGGAAGGAAGTGCAATCTAAAATGTACGAGCGCGCAATTTCACTCAATTGCAACTGCGGATCATTTCGTTGCTTAAATTGGTAAATTCTATTGTGTTTTAAGGAAATATAATCATTTGCTATTTTAAGCAAAGTACGAATGTTGCTTAAAAAACACGTTTTTGGTCGCCAGCCTTCGTATAATTTAGCCGTTTATCTATCGCCTAATTACCTAAGTACTAGTGTTTTTAAACATCAATTTTCCAGAGCCAAACAAAAGGTTTTGGGAAAATTTCCTATCATATAAAGACGACATTATTATCATGCCAATATACAGACATTTAAAATGTACAGCAAATTAAAAGCTAAAGGTGATTTAAGTAAAAATGTCTAATTTCTATGAAAACTATTACCAGAAAATATCGAACCAACCAAAATAAATTGCATGACAGAATTAATATTTAAAATAAATACTTCTAAAACGGGATTTGCATCTTACAAATCAACAACTGTATAATTCCAATCGCTAAAGGAAATTATTCAAGAATTATTGAAGATGTTCATTGGGAGATGTGAAAACTGATTAATTGCGCCATTACACTTTAAAAAAATGAAATTAATGAATGAAAACTCACCACCAGACATGGTGTGCGTGGCAAATTCATATTCCTGATGTGTGGAACCCGCACTATTGTGTGCCGTGACTCTTAGGCTGTACCACGTTGCTGGATTCAAGTCAGGTATAAGAAAATGGGTTTGAGTCGGAGGGACGTTGTTGGCCACCAAACGCCAAGATGTCTCAGATTTGGGCTTATATTCCACAACGAAATGAATAATGGGACATCCTCCATCCGACCAGGCCTCAAGCCGTAAGGTCACGAAAGTAGAATTGACCCGTACGAGCTTAAATTTTGGAGGACTTTCAGGAGCTAAAATCACAAAAAAGGAGCGTTAGGATAGATTCCTTTCTCTTCAACATCATTATATGTACAAGTAAATAAAAGTTTAGGCATGTATTTATTTTTAATTTATTCTACAAATTTCATATGGAAATTTAAAACCAACCAAAGTAATATTCTGCAGTTAATTAGTAATCTAAAGATAGTGTAAATAAAAGTTTAGGTATATATTTATTTCATATTTATTTTACAAATTTCATATAGAAATTTAAAACCAACCAAAGTAAATATCTGCGGTTAAATAGTAATTTAAAGTAATGGCCGAAAATTGAAAAAAGAGATGAAAAGATAGATCTGGGTAGTTGAAATAACAGGTAAAGTTCGTTAAAAAGAGGACATCAAACTGATGGAAATCAAGTTCCTTTGCCAGCTTATACTTGTATAGTTAGATGCTCATATATTAAATAATGATGAAAATAACTTGAGAATTTACAATCTTATCCTAGAGCACATTGAAAGTTTGCTTTACGTAAAAATGCATGCAATATTTTCGATTTTTTTTCAACAAATTCATAAGTTCTTTTAACTTCAGAATGTACAACGAGTTATACCGGTATATTCAAATGCTACTGAACTGAGCTTCTGCATGACATTACACACAAAAAGCTATGTCAGGAAACCAAGAAAAACGCATTTCGCTTAAAGTGGAGATTTAGCCCTAGTCAATTCCACATCTTTTTTCGCCCCATTAAATTCGCCCAGTTTTCGAAAATAACAAAATGCTCCAGTGAATGGAAGCGGAATTTTCACGGATATTTACCTTTCAAGTATAAAACATTGCTGAAAATAGTTTGCTATAATGCAAAGCAAAAAAACAAAACAAGAAACAATTGGTTTCTTTTAAAATCGCTCCTGCAAACTAGAATGGTTTAACAATGTGAATTGTACGCAGCAATGCAATTATGGGGAATATGTACTGTATATTGTTTAAAAAAAACTTTGGACTTTTGGAGAATTGTGCCCTGAAATCATATCACCACAAAAAGCATTTAAATTACTAATTATTTAGTGCTAACGAACATAAATTTCTTGATGAATCGAAGAAATTGGATTGGTGAATCATGAAAACTTTTGGCAAATCATGAACAGTTATTTATGGCACAACATCATTTAAAGTACGATGCTAATAGTAATCATATGTAAAAATTCGTTCAAATTGATGTTGAATAGGGCATCAGATAAAAAGTATAATAAGCTTAGCTTTATGTGCTTTGAAAGTTATTATAAATATTGACTTATGTTTTAACTAATTATATTTAAAAAACCGTTTCAATAGAATATTAAGAAATTTAAACAATTTCCAAGCATTTGAAGATAAAAATGAAATATTCAAGAAAACTTACAGGATCCTTTGGTTTTTGTTAGAATGGCTTCGCTGGGGCTTCCCATCCCTATTTTGTTGAAAGCTGTCATGTAAATTTGATATCGTGTCCCGCACTCCAAGTTTTTTAAAGTAAATGTTTCGTGTTCCGGATTAATACGAAGCATTTCCCATTCCCCGTAATCCTTTTTGTAATGGATGGCATAGCCTAATAAAGTAACAAATTTATAAAATCATTTCAGATTTAAACCTTTTAATAATTTTTAGTTTTAAGATATTTATCGAATTTTTCCAAGCGCATTCCTGGCCTTCACGTTGGAGGTAAAACTGCATTTTTTTTTTAAAATTAACTAAGATCATAAAAGGAATCAATCGTGTCAGTTAATTTTCAATCTGCACGGGATTTAAAAAAAATTGCAATTCTGCAGCCCGCATTATGCCTATAAATGCCTTTGAAAAAAATTGACGAAAGCCTTAAATATCGGATATTGACAAACCTCTGATATTTTCTCCACCTTCTATTCCGAGTTTCCAACTTAAAAGCAACGTACCATGAGTCGCAGACATTACAACTAATGTTGGGGCTGATGGAGGTACTAGGAATAAATTAGAAAACAAATTAATGATTCCTTCGATAATAAAATTCTGTAAATATGTGAGATAATTGACAAAACTGTAACAGTCGCAAACCAGACTTCTGAAACCTTTTTATTTTAACAAATACAACAACAAATTCTAAGAAGTACATCATTTTACCTTGGACAGTTAATCTATATTTGACTTCATCGCTTCCATAACTGTTTTTAATGCTACAGATGTAAGTGCCAGCATCAGTAACTTCCACGTTATAAATCCTAAGAACGTCACCTCCAACACGAAATCGTTCCGATTCCTCAAGATTCTTTTCTCTTTACAAACAAGAAGTAAATGAAATAGAATATGTGTTATTTAATATTGGATATATCATACTCGACTAATTTTTTTATTAAACTCACTCATATTTCCAACTTCTGATGGGAAAGGGTTTTCCAACAGCTTTACATTGTAGTTCGACCATCGTCTTAAAAGGCACAACGATCTCGGAATCAAACGAAATAGCTTTAGCAGGCACTAAACAACAAAAAACGTTTACTAACATAACTTTTAAAATATTATTCCATTGAGAAAAAATGCAATGCTAAATCAATTTATTATTCATGTTCTCGTCTAATGCGTGACTTTAACTGACCAGTTGAAGTTTTCAGCTTCTGAGTGATGACTCGAGTGCTTTGACCCTCTCCCACAGATGTTGCCGCAGTAATCCAGAAGTCGTACTGTGCATTTTTTCTTAGGTTAGTAGCTTCAAATTGATTTTCTGATCCTGAGACGGTGTGTTTTACAGTATCCTGAAAGATGCGGAATAATTAATTAGATTGTTTTCTAAATGTTTCTCGGTATGCCTGATATTTCTTGCGCTTGAAATGTTTAAAAAGCGCGAGAGCGAAGATTATGGAATTTGCTTTCATACTTTTAAACTAATTAAAAAAAATACAGATGCATTCAATATTATTTATTGCTGAATAATTTTTATTATTTACATTTTTCATAATTCATAAATGTAACGCAAAATTTATTAAAGATTTATTTTCTTTAAAAATTGTTTTTTGTACTTTATAACTGTAGATGGTTCATTATCCCTTACTGTTATTTAATGCAATTTTACCATCGCATTTAATAAATGTTAAAAATAGATGTTTAAGGAAAATCTTATTGAATCTGCTTGTAATTCAAATTTAGAGCCATATATGAAAGATGAAGCAAGAAGGCTATTGCAAGAAGCGCCGAAATTGATTGCCTTACGTATTGCGCAAACGCAACCATAGGGCCATTCAAAAAGGACATCCTCATGTACAGGGTAAGGGGGATAGGTTGAGTCACGGACACGATTTGGACAGGAATGGAGAGGTGTATGACCTATTCCGACCTTCACTTGGAAAAAAAATACCAAATAAAATCAGTTCCGAAAGTAAAATGAAAATTCAGTGCATTATCGCCAAGGTGAGTTATACAAGTAACTTAATTGCAAAAATTGGAAAACAGTTACCCCCAGCCCTGGAAAAGTCAGAACTTATAAGCTTAGGGTCCATCAATTGCTAACTTTCAAATTTCCGCAGTACAAATTTGCAAAATTTTCAGTCTTTTCGTGGACATCTTTACAACTATTTTCATGTTTTCCCCAAGTATAAATCTTTAACATTTTCAACTGTTTTCGAGTACAGATTTGTTAAAATTTTCAACAGTTTCCGAGGATAAATTTGACAAAATTTCCAAGCATTCTGAGGACAAATTGGCAAAATTCTCAACCTTTTCAGAGTACAAAATTTACGTTTTCCGAGTACAAATTTGCAAAACTTTCGAAATTTTTCAAATTAAATGTTTTTTAAAGTTTCGGACGTCCGAAAGGGACATCCTTTTAGAGGAGGGTTCTTTTATGCCCGGACACATTGCTGACAGGAAGTAGGAGGGAGTCCAATTTTGGGAAAACTTTGAGAACGTTCTTTCTGAATGGCCCCTCTGCCCATGATGGCAATATTGATTTTCTTAAAACCTGAAACAAGGACGCAAGCATTTTGGCGCGCAATGAACCAATGTATGAAAGGGCTATGACGCTAAATGAACTTACTTCCTTGCCATTATCCGATGATCTCATATAAACTGTGTATTTGATCAGGATACCATTTGGATGAACTGGATCTCTCCATGCTATTAAGATCGAATCATGGGATGAAACAACTGCTTTGATATCAGCTGGGGCATCGGGAACTGCCAACAAAATATATATCTTTCAGCATTTTAAAGGCAATTAACAAATTAATGATGATTAATGACATGGGTGTTATATCCCAGGAGAAAAAAGCCTACAGTAAACTGGGATCGAATTATCTGATATAATGGCACTCAACATGGCGCATCTAAAATGTAATCCGAATTTATAATATCTCGTCTAGACATTGGAATTTTGAAAACCGTTTATTTACGGTTGGCTTTCTCGATAATTTTTCATATATTGCTTAATCATGCATTATATAATGTGATATGAGTAAGTCTAAACGAAAATGACTTTTAAAAGGACAAAATCAATAAAACTTAACGATTATATACCATCTTCGTTCGTTTTGCAAAATATTGCTTCACTTCTATTGCTATCGCCCACTCTATTGAATGCTAAAACATATACGGTGTAATTAGTGTTCTTCTGAAGGCCATGAAGAATCGTTTTGGTTGCTTGAGTTGTTTTTGACTCGGGCTGAGCAGCACCTGAAAACAAAAGCATGACATTTTTAAACAAACATATTAAATACTGAAAAGCGTTCAATCTTTCACCATACAATGCATATCAGCGATTAAATAACTTGAATGAAGATAATAAATGTAATGAATTTCAATATTTGAACTTTACATTTTAATTAAAAGGGACATTTGAAAATTTTCATTGTTTTCAATGGATTGAATTAATAATTTTGACCTTATTGAAACAAAATGCGAATGACAAATTAACTACTGAGAAACACTTTTACCCACCATACCATTCTTCCGTAGGGATGTAGATGACCCTATAACCTTGCAGCACTCCATTGATCGTAGTTGGCAAAGGAGGTTCCCACGACACATGAAGGCTTTGTGATGATAAAGCCGAACACTTTACATCACCAGGTGGGCTGTGTGGCGCTAGAAGACGAGACAATAGATAATTTAAAAATTGTATTCCTAAAATCTTAAAAATAAAAGAGATGAACATATATTTGAATAATAGTACACAGTTGAGAAAGGTGCATGTATTTAGAAATTCTGGATTACCTCCTTCAGCTGTTTCAATGGTTAGTTCTTCAGATTTTGGTCCAGAACCAATATGATTAAATGCTTGCACAACAATATTGTACTTTGTATATTTTTTCAAATTTGTTAGTTCTACACTGTGGACGTTGTTATTATTCATATAATTTTCCACAGTTTTAAATACAAAAGGGTCAATGGAGTCTTTAATTTTGTAGCCAACATGGTAGCCTCGAATGATGCCATTCCACATGTCCTTTTTCGGTGGCTAAAAAACGAAAAATACAAAACAAATGTGAGATAAGGTACAATAAATGTTTGTTAACCATGAGTTTTAACGGTTTTCCAGAATAGTTAAGCCTTATATAATTATAAAATTTAGCAAAACACATGTACATTCATCAAAGAGATTCAAAACTATCTTTTACGAAAGTTTACCTTCCAAGATATTTTTGTAGTCTGCGAATCAATTTCTTTAGCTTGAATATCTTGTGGTGGTCCTGATGGAGCTAAAGAAAGTATACAAAAAATAATTGAAATACAAATTGTCATACACCGTTTTCTGACCCTTTACTGGATTTTTAAAGGATTTTTCCCACTGGAATCAACCTGTCATCACAACATGAAATTCCTAAACTGCATTATCACATTGCAATTATAGAGATTAGTTTCTCATTTCAAAATTTCTGTAAAAACCATGCATCGAGAAACTATTATTGAAAACATGTCTTCAATTTTAGCCACGTAAGTACAAAACGTGCTAACGAAATATATGTCAATTTGCAGATAAACTTTCAAAATTTGTGAATGACACCACAGACGTTTCCCGTGCTTATCGCTAAATGTTTACCTTCTTCAGTGGTATTAACAACAACTGCTTCACTAGGATCACTACTTCCAACATCGTTTTCGGCAAATATCCGAATATGGTAAGGGGTAGCGGGTTGCAGACCTTGGATCGTCACTCCCGTTTCAGTACCGGGTACTGTGACATTGGTGGATGCCTCCTGCCAGCCACCTAAACATGATGATGGATCATGTTAAACATATTCAACATTTACCACACTGCATTGTGGTTTTAGCCGTATTTAGATCGGGACCTAAATAATGCGGTGCTGATTATGCATTAGGGGTCTAATAAATACTTTATGGGAAATAAACATCGAAGATAACGTACCTGAGACACGTTTGAATTGCACCACATAACGAAGGATGCCACTATTACCGTCGTAAGGTTTCAGCCAAGACACTTGAGCCGAACGACTATTTTGGTCGATTATTTTCAAGCCCATGGGAAATTCGGGTCGTTCTGTTTAATAGAGTAATAAAACGATGCGATAAAGATAACTAGGTGAAAACGTCTACCTACTTTAATCATCGCTTCCAACGAGTTAACCAAAACAGCGAAAAAGAGATAAAACTCCTAAGCCAGCCGTTGTCGCTCAAATATGTTCCAGATAAAATTTAAACATTTCTTTATGCGTCGCATTATCAAAGGTTGGTCGTAAAGTAATTTAAAAGCTGAGCGGAGACGGTGCGGCATATTTGCATAAAATTATATTACCTTGAACTGCTAATGAAATGAAAATTTCATCCCTCCCAAACTGGTTTTCTGCCAAGCAAGTGTAGAGAGCGCTGTCTTTTCGGTCGACTTGGATTAAAACGAGCTCAGAAACAAGACCCGACGATGTCGAGTACTCTTCTAACTGAAATCTGAAGCAAACAGAAAAGGTATTCGGAAGATTTGTGAGAGAAAAAAGTAGAATCATATTTGAGATCTAATAAGCTCTTACTTAATAAAGATAAAAAAAGGTGAAACGGAACAATCTGAAATTAGATCAATTATTGCTGACAGTCCTTATTTCTTGAACCAGATCAATGCAGTGACTTACGACAGGGCCAGGGAGAGAGGGGGGGGAGGGTGCAGGGGGAGCATTGCTCCCGGGCCAGGGGTAGACCAGGGGGCCCGGGAGTTTGTCTTCAAAGTATAGCCATTTGAAAAAAATCAGTAGTGGGCAATGATAAAACAGAAAAATAAACAAAAGTCACGGAAATTCAACGCAGTCATGGCAATCCAAAACTAATACTTCTACTAGGTTAGCTAAGAGTCCAATTTCCGAGTAACAACTTACACAATTTTCCACGTTTTCTGAGTATTAATTTGAAAAATTTTCCACGATTTCGGAGTACAAATTTACAAAATTTTGCCCGTTTTCCGAGTAGAAATTTGCAAAATTTTCCACGATTTCCAAGTAGCAATTTGCAAAATTTTCCACGTATTTTGAGTAGAAATTAGAAAAATTTTACACTTTTCCCGTGTACATATTTTCAAAATTCTTTAGGTTTTCTGAATATAAATTTTCCACAATTTCCAAAGACAATGTTATATCCGTGTGTAAATTCTTTTCCATATTTCTATTCTATCTGAAATAAGAGAAATGTTGATAAAATCCATAAATATAGCCAGAATATAGCTAAGTACGCTGTTCAGATATTCCTTATTATTTATAGGTGAGTTGTACAAATTTACAACTAAAATACAAAATTCATTCTTTGAAAATTAACAATGGTTATAGAATATAAATTAATTTGATAGAACTTTTTTTTATAAGTTTTCCTAATTTCCTTTTTAATTTAAAAAAATACAAACTCATTTCTTTGCAATATTATACAGTATGTAAAAATTGTAGATTTTATAAAATTAAACAATAAGTTTATTTTGAAAACTTTGGAAAATTTGCTAAATAAAATCAGAAGGGAGGGGGCCCGGGAAAAATTCTTGCACTCCCACATAAAACTCCTCTCGGAAGCCCTGACTTACGAAACATAGAACCGCATAGAACTATGAAGAAGTAAGACTACGTGTAGCACTGTATTTATTTTTAAAATCAACCAAGTTATATTATTGATGAAAATGCAAACTGGCATTTGTTTCTTTAGGGAATACTCCCAATAATAAAGGGTATTGTTTCAGACGTATTCAGACAGCTATAAAACATTCCGAGGAATAATTTCGTACTGAATAATGCATCGACTGGATCAAGGCCAATACTGAGTAGTGAGCATGAAATAGATTCTGGCAAAATTCGCATTATGTGCAAACCATGTCGATGACTATTTATGTCAAATTCATTTCGCAGCGTATTAAAATATTGAGTCGCTGCTTGAATATGTTAGTAGTTTTTAAAATAATTATGTAATACAATATGTGTAACAAAAATAAAAAAGGAAATAGTAAGGCAGTCCCATGATAACGATGTTTTAAAAATAGACTAATTGTTTAAGCCTATTTTTATGCTTTTATCCTAAACATGTAAAACCAATGTCCTTCTTATGTATAAACATCATAAAAATTCATTTTCGAAACATTATATTTTACCTCGCACTTTTTATAGCATCTAACTTTCTTCCATTTACAGCCCAGGTAACTCTAATTGACTTGTCTCCAGTAACGTTACATTGTAGTTTTGCGGTGCTTCCTCGTTTGGAAGTCATGTTCATAGTTCTATACTTAAAATGGGCTGGAACTGAAACGAAAAAAAACGACTTTCATTAGCAATGTATAAAAATCAGAAAAAATTAAATTACCGATAATTTCAAGAATTCAAATGTTAACAACTGAAAACATTATGATTTGATAATACACCAAAAAAGCATCAGCGTGATATAGTACATGAGTACATGACTCTAGTATAGATAAGCGCATTTTTATTAGTCATTTTTTATGTAAAGTGACATACAAGCATGCAAGAGCATAACAAAATTGGTCTTCAGCTAGCTAAAGTGGTTTGATAAAATCTTCAAAAATATTATCAATGCATTTGACGTTTCACGCTGATGTAAATATTCTTTTGTATACTTACATTCACATAAAACGGACAGGTATTGAAAGCGGTCAGCAAAAAAAAAACGCTTTTTGACAAGAAAATGTGGAGAATATTCACTCGATAACCTTTGAAGTTGTCATGAGATGGACATATTGGGGAAATCGTATTAATATCAATGTGAAAACAAATTTCAGCTCCACTACGAAGAAGACTGCTACTGATTGTATATCGAACACTGAATTCTACGTATCAAAAAGTATTTCTTTGGATTAACAATGGAAGAGATTGCAAAAATGCCACCTACCTTGAACATCAAGAAATATCACGGTGCTCAATCCGCCTTCAATCCCATTGGTCGCCTGACAAAGATATTTTCCTTCATCCGTCTGTTGGATGTCTTTTATCAAAAGAGTGCCATTATCAAAATGGGAGATACGTGAAGTGATATCGTACAAGTCTCGATATTCACCGGGAGCATCGTCTGTAAAAAATACAAAAAATCCAATTTTGATTCAATCTTGTCTCAAATAATAAAAACGAGAAAGGGCAGGTACTTCGTTTTGAAGCAATATGACATCTTTAGAGATTTCCATTAAAATTTGTGGGGTTTCCTTAAAATGACTACATTTTAGCTTGATAAACGTTAATGAATACTCTCGATTTGAGTGTTTGAAAAAAATGACTTCAGTTGAAATATATTTAGAACAATTTTTTTAAACATTACCTCGTAGGCCTACTTGTACAATATATTTTAGTTCATATATACTCAACAAATTTCAGCGATAATTACGGTACTAAATTTTCTGATTCCATCCCTCGCAATTAATAAACCCGTAGGGCTGATGCTGTTTGTTTAACTAAAAACCAAACAACTTCGATTGAATCTCTGCTTAATTTGCATTACAAAATCGTTTTTATTAGTTTAATTTATTGATCAGAATATTTATAGGTTTGCCCTTCGGTTAGCATTGGCACCACATCGACAATTATGCTAATTGACATTACATTTTAATCGCATTAACGAATAAAATAAACGAACGATAGATTTACCTACTGCTTTCATCCAATTGACCACTGGATGTGGGAAACCATCAGCTTGGCAATCGAGGGCAATTCTCTGACCAATAGTAACTGACGTATCTCTGGGCTCTGAAATCCATCGAGGAGGTACTGAGCAGCAAACAAATGACAGAATATCAGTTCGGGAACTACACGAGCGAGCATGTCATAATATTGAAAATATAATAGAAAATACGAGAAAACATGCATCATGACACCACCATTGCACCATAGTAAATAGATACGAGATTTTGGTTTAAAAACATCAAAACCCTCTGAGAATTTATATCAACTATAGATTGCATACTTAACATCAGATAGCTAATTTACATCAAATTTTCTATTTAATGCGTGTTTCAAAAATTTAAGATTATACTAAATTTAGATTTAAAACGAGTGCAAGGTAATCTCATAAGTTAATGAATGTATTTAGTTTAGCATTTGTGTGATAGATAATTATTGTGACAAGGCATCGGAATGGAAGTCGAACAATGGATTGCGCGATTTACGTTATAGTTTAATTAGACAGATTTACCTGATGTTAATCGTATGGAACAGCACGGAATACAATAGCCTATAACTGTATTTAGGAACGAATTTTTTCTATAATTC
Organism: Megaphyllum sjaelandicum; assembly: GCA_034698745.1. Taxonomy (NCBI): domain Eukaryota; kingdom Metazoa; phylum Arthropoda; class Diplopoda; order Julida; family Julidae; genus Megaphyllum; species Megaphyllum sjaelandicum. The sequence continues at coordinate 21,497 of JAQGBX010000024.1, forward strand.
CAAGTTTCCTCTGGATTTCAAAAGCTAAGGTTGAAGTTGGAAATTAAATTCGATAATGAAATAGACTTCAACCCCAATGTGACAGAAATTGCCATTCATTTTCCATTTACATCGTGTTGTCCATGTTCTGAATGCATTAAGCTAGAATAATAGGTTCGCGCATAATTAGATGACCAGTTTCCATCAGCACACTGTGCGCCGTAATGTCAGAACTTCCGTCTATTCGCAACCTCGATGAAGTTATAAAGCAAATTTTGTATGCAAATGCTGACCATCGAGGATTTATGTTACGAGCATTAGTTGTACACCGAAGAATGCGTAATTCATGCAGGCTTAATTTAATTTAATAGAGCAGTTTATGTTTATTTATCACGGGATAGAAGCTAAGCCGCGAATATGATGAGCACTTGTGCATGCTTCATTGTGCGCTTACTCAACTGAATGATTTTGCCAAACTGCCAAGTCAGTCATCGGGTAAATTAATTTATCTTTGCAAGGGGCAAACTAAATTAAAATCAGCCTTCAATAATGTAGATTTGGGTTGATTTATCAAAGACATGTTCGTGGTGTGGATCTCAACTGCTCGTGCAAAAACAGAGACAGCAAATGATAATTTTCATTTTAAGCTTTCAATATGAAAATTTAATTAAACACCGTTAATAATAATTAACACATCGATTTTCTGTGTTGCAAATAAAATAATAAAAATATGAGGCTAATTTTGAAATTTCTCTGAAACAAAGCTTGCAGCCTATTTAACTCAATATGAGAATATTTACTCGAAGAAAAAAACCTACATATTAAAATAATTATTAGCTACTGTCATTTTAATATAGCGCACAGATCTCCATCTGGCGGCCATTTAGTGTATAGAACCAAGCGGTGCTAAACATTTAAAAATAAAAAGAGTTCGCAATATTATAAAAATACTATACAAAATAAAATGAAAAATATAAAAAAAACCGGAACAAAAGGTTTTTTACTTCGCGCCACATATTCTAATAACACAATACGGAGATTGTGCTTTTGGCTATCAATTATGATAACATTATTGCATAATCTAATTCGAGTAATTAAAGGAAAATTTAAAAAATAATAAAAATCAAGGATTACGCTACGTATATAACTCTTCGCATAGAAGATGTACTACAGTATTACCTGACAAGTTGGAAAAGCACGGAAGTAAATTCAAATCAAAATTTGCACTCCGAGCTGCCATCCATACAATTAAATTTTGTTTGCCTTCATTTTATCGTTCTAACGTTTACGTAACAAATGGACGTTACAGCTAATTCCGCGCAATCCAATGTCTGCAAGCTTCGCAATTCCGTCTAATGGACTCGAGTAAAAGCAAAATTTGGACAGATTGTTAGTTATAGAAAAGTTTAAAAAAGGAAACTTCGGATATTTGCACGGTGTTTGCTGGAATACATATATAGGTTTGTGCTAGTCCCACAATTGAAATAAGTTCGTCTACAGTGCGCACGAATCAGCAAACCATTTCCATCGAGTGTAGATGGGATGCAAAAGGATTTAGAAGTAGACCAGGAGGATTAATCTCAGAGCAGTTTACAAATATCTTATTAACATGCGCATGCACGGAAAACAGATTTAGTTTTACGGCTAGTCGTACATGTTGTATTGGAAAGGGCTAAGAGTATTAGTATGCAATTAGTGTGAAATTCAATGAACGTGTGTCGGTGAGACTTTTCCGATTAAACCCAGGCACAAATTAGCTGCGAGGGGGAAAAAAAGATTTGTCTGATTGCATTTCGGAGGAATTAATTATCTATTTTCCATCGGGCGAACGAGCCTTCGATGTTCGCAACGTCTTTAAAGTATAAAGTATGACAATGTGCTGCAATTATCAAAGGCGTCGTCGCACCGTGGAAGTGACATCCAGAAGCGAATTAGTCAGCCGGATAAAACCAAGTGTTCAAAAGGGTTTATTTTAAATGCGATTAATTATTCGTTTACGGGAATGTTTATTTATCGGTGCAAAGCATTTACAAACGAATCCGCGAAAATGGTAAAATTAACGTCTTAATTATATCATTGCTTATTTGCATCGGATATAACGAAATTGGGCATGCCGGTTGATCGGAACTAAATAATACGTCAACTCAATTTTGTCAATTAACAACACATTTAAAAGTTGGGTAAATATAGAGATCAATCTGAACTTGCATCAACTGGCCTTGTTAATTGTTGCGTTATATCGGTTACTATTCACCGAAATACGTCGCTGCAACTGTCTATGTTTACGATTAATCATCGAATTCATTGTTTGACAATTATAATGATTTAGTTATGAAATCAAGATCATGTTTAATATACTGTATATGCGTTACATTTCTCCACTAAAATGTTTTAAAGCAACCACAATATCAAAACGAGCCAGAATTATCAACTTTTGAGTATACACTGCATGTAACTGAGAGAAGGATTAAACAAATGACAATGTGGGGTCTCTTAATAATTGTTGAAGTTGTTACGATCCCTTTAATCACTTTTATTTGGATGATCGTAACCTTAACGCGCACGGGTTATTGCGAGGCTCAGTGAATAAAGCTCAGCGTAAACCGTAAATGTGCCAGTGCGAAGCATCTGGCTTCGTAGACTTACCATGCAAAATTAAAGTTTATATTTAGACAGTATTTGAAAGTATTCCTTAATCCAGCACATTGCAAATTAAAACCGGATAAATATCGGATAGTTTTTAAAAAACATTGGAAAAGTGAATATATTTGCAGGAAACGTTTGTAAAGCGTCTGGAATAAGGTTCCATATTTAATGAATTTAAATCGTTCCTTATTTAGCCCTTTTTAATACACTACCTCGAATGAACGGAATGAGTTTAAGCCATGCATTTAGTGTGGTGCAAATTCCCAACCAGCGTGCATTAACAAAAGTGCAATATAACACGAAAGGGGAAAAACAGTTGAGAAGATAAGAGGAAATAAAGGTTACTCTATGGCATTATTTTAATAATTAATGCAAGTGTTTATATACAGTAGGTAGTGCATTACCAAGTTGCAGGCGTGGGTTTTCTTTCACGGCAAAAAGGCGTGGATGGGCGACGATTGATTTATTTATACTCATTGTATTTAAATATATTACTGTCATCATGCATCCATTGCTAGCAAAATACTAGAAAAATGCGAAAATTGTTGTACATCAACATTTTATCGAAATAATCGACGGTATTAACGAATCAGACAAAAGTTTATCGATTTCTTATTTACGGACGTTTATATATTTTTTAACGGGTAAATGGATGCCATGATGAAAGTGTACGAAGAAATTTTCTCGGGAACGTACAACAGTTTGCAACCGATTAGTACCATGATTAAAATTCGCACTTTATTATTGATATAAATAAAATATTTAAATATATTTACGCGAAGGACCCGAGAACTTTTAATTAAGTGAGGCATGAAAAGTTAGCGTGGAAATTTCACGGAGGAAAAAAATACATTAAATGGTTTTGTTTAAATATATATGTTATTTTAAAGGGACTTAATTTTCATGAAACTGTCCATGTAGTATGCATGCAGTATTTAAAAATATGCTGATAATCGATTTATTATTGAAATAAATGCATTTTTAGATGTTGTATTTTTAGAGTTTTCATAAAATGGGTTTCACTTTGAACATCCTAACACTAACAAATATAAAGGCGAAGATACCACAAAGTTACTATATTTCTAAACAATTTTGTTTTTTTAAGAAAAAACAATCTAATAAAGTACTATAGTCCTAGCGATCACTTCGCAGTAGTGTGTTCCAAGAGACCGTAATTGCCCGGAAATATATATATAGCGCGGAATTGAGCAAATGGTTTATAAGCCATTTTTTTTAAATTATTTTACGAGCGTAGTATATTTCTCGTAATTTAGCGCAGTTGCACAATCTAGTAGAAACGCGGATAATTGTATATGTCTTACCTCGAGCAGAATCTATAATTTGAAAGCCCAGTTTATTACTGCGTAAAAGTTTAATTAATGCGAGTATAAGTTAATAACCACGAAGGATGTTAATAACCTTGTTCGGGATATGCTCAAGCAAGTTTTGAATAGGAGTAGAAGAATGAGCATTTTGTTGAACGTAGATTTTTAGCACACGGGTCATGCAATGCGCGTATATTGCCAAGAAAAATTATAATATTCTTAATGTTTGCATTGCGTATTTCATCTGAGGGCAACAATTATTGCGAGAAACTCAACGTTTATGAGCTTTGTAAAACTGTAAAACTGCGTGAGCTGAATATTACGCGGAAATTGCCAACATTTTCATTAAGAGTCGCACTGCGGCCATTAATAGAAACTACCACCGTGCATATGACCTCAGATATTCGACAAAATCTCTAATAATGCGGATCAGCGCGTATCGCCGTATACACGTTTTATGAAATCTTAAAACTTAAAAGTGGAAATTTGCACTTTTTATTCCTAAAAATCTTTGCATTAAATTCAGAATTTAGAAAATATTTAGAGTTTTAAATATAATCCTAAAGGTTTAATAAAGGTTGCATATACAAGTTCGATCCTAAAAAAACAAATTAATTTCGTTTGGAATTTTTGAACACCCTGTAAATAACCTATATATTTATAGTATATTATAAGTAGAATAAGGGATTTAAGTAAATTTCTTAAAAGCTGCAATAAAATGGTTGCATTATCGCAAAAACGTATAAAGGAAAATTATGGTGAAATATACAACGTACATCGGCCGAATCGATATATTTGCATAGCTGAATAATTTATTGAAAATGCTCTTCTCAGCCGTTAAAGCTATTAGTGGAAATGAATTTTAAATAAAACTGCACTTAACGATATTGCTACACGACAGTTATATGCAATATATATCTCAATTATTATCGGTTATGATGCATAATTTAAATGTATTCTCTTTTACCATGAAACTGATAGGTTCAATGAAGAAATAAATTCACTATTATTAATTGTGTTCATTAATTATATTAATATTTTCAGTATTATTTATCAACGCACTGAATTTGTTAAACTATAAAGTATAACCCTGTGCTTTTATTGACACCGACTTACTGTTAAGTTAATTTTAAACCTAATTTAGCTTCATTAGATTATTAACACACAGTATAAATACCGCTATCTATACACTGCGAATAAGTGAAATTTAAATGGTAATATGACTTTTAAACAGTTCTTAACGTAACTCTTACTGTTAAATACTTCAAATATTCCCGCTTAAAGTACGAGGTGAAAGGAAAAAGACTAATCTGAAGTTGGTGTCAAATTTATGAACTGATTTCCTAGTTTTAACGTAAAACTGATACGTTCTCGTGTTCCGGAAGCTATAAATTTACTATTATTTATTTTTGAACACATTTCTGTTGTCGAGTATTTATTGTAACGCTGGATTTCGATTCTATATAAATCGCGTCACAAAAATGTATTGCCTGATTTGCCCTTATCTCGCCATAATTTAGTTGGAGAGTTGGCTCATAAATTCGAGTCCTCGTAAGAATCGATCATGTTTTCTACAGATTGCACAACCTGATCACAACTTTCGGACTATTTTTCTATTTTCAAGACTATTTTCAGCGCGGGCAATATTTTCTTGGAAGACACTTGACGACTGGCAGCAGTGACAGTAGTTAATGCAGTTCTTGGAATTTTTTAATTTTTTTTGGCTCGGTTTCATTTTTAATTATTGGCGTAGATATTAATTACCGTTCACCGTAAGGTGGGAAGTGTAATTGACGACCCCGGCTTGGTTCTTGGCGATGCAAGTGTAGTTCCCAGAATGCCACGGAATGGCACCTTTGATGGTTAGGATACTCGAAAATTCGTCGATGTCACGAATCGCAACCTTTTGTTCGTCGATTGCTATCGCTCGCCCATCCTTCAGCCAGAAGAAATTTAAGGGCAGATCTCCCTGGATGACACCGCATACCAAACGCGCATGCGTGCCCTCATGCAAATGCTTCTCTTGTAATGTGAAAGGGTTGATCTTTGGAGGAACTGAAAGCAAGATGACGACAAGATTGATCCAAAAAAGAGCTAGAGACCGATGCAATGGGCACAGAAAAATCCACCTGCTGAACTTGCAACCGGGTTCAAGATACTCCAGAACAGCGCAAATACCGCACCACCGAGGTCAGCCGAAACATAAAAAAAACTATGGCGAACGGTGCACTCATGAAGGATGAGAAGAAGAAGTAGAAGAAGGGCAGTGATATACAGTCGCTATAGAACTATGCTCGCTCCCCAGGATCCCGCAATAGGCCTGCTCATTTCTCTCCGCACCGTTTTAAAGCACTCGTATAATGGAGCGAGCGCATTGAGAAGGCATTACCAGCAAGAGCCTCCTTGTTACTCCCATACAATGAGTTTTTGTCCACCAAATTGCGAGACGTAAGGAGCACTTATCAGCGATGGGCGCTCGATGGCGAGTCATTGAACCTACGAGTATGGTCAATGGTCCAGAAGCCATCGGGGCACAAATTTTCAACGTATGGATATGGCCTTTTACTCTGATTTCATGATGGAAATTTATCGCGCAATTTTCGAACGCGGATATCTACTTAATGCATATTGACATTGTTCCATGACTCACACTTCGACAAATATATGGGGAAGAAAAGGAAGTGAAATCATCGCAGGATCCAGAATTTTCAAGAAATTAACCTTCCACAAATTTATCCTTCCAATGCAAAGGTCTGTGTCCCTCTCAAATTAACGGATCCTGATATGTAAGACACCCATTGTCTCATAATGTACAGTAAATATTACATTAAAAATGGTTGCAGTTTAGTTGGAAATCATTGGTTTTACGAATATATAAAAATACACGTGTTTATACATGTAAGTGTTATGTAGGTCGGTATTCAAAATCAGTATACGATACTCAAGGCCAGGTTTGCTCGTCTGGGCCTGTAAGTCTATAAAGAAGACATGTATGAATGAATGTATGTGTCTTTTTCCATGGAGCTTCTTTCCAATATGGCCACTTCAGCAAGTCATATTGAAACTACGCCAGTCAGCCATTTCGTCTTCTGGGGATTAAATCAATTAAGCACAAGGTAATCGTCCAGGTCTTATACTTTAATCTACTTAAATAATTTTCAAAAACTATTTGCAGATAATTATGGTTACACACGTGCGACCGGATAAGTAATTTTTAAATTACAGCCCGGGCAAAGCCGGGTTTTCCAACTAGAAGTAAATATAAAGGTGGTTTGTCAAGCTATTCCCTCATTATTCATAGTGATTCATTAACAATCTTTATTGCCTAATTCATATAAGCGAGTCATTATTTTCTCCAGAGCACGAGCTTATATTATTGTCTTTGTCATTATCGCATTAACTCATTGTTAACTTACTGCACGTTGTCTTCCAACAGGCATTATTTATTACCTAAAAACAAAACATTCCATGTTTTAATGGATATTCGATAACACATACTTCGATCGACATTAGTAGAAAATATCTCTAATTTAGATCATTACGTATACTTTCTCCTCGCTGTTCGCCAGCAAATTCACCAGAAATCGTGTAAGAGCAATTATTTGTTATCATATACTATTAATAAATAATCAGTTTAGCGTTCTGAATTTCTGACACATCAACATACTTCTCTATGTTAGAAACAAGAAAAACCTGTGTCGTGTTCGAGTAGAGGAATGGCTAACGAAGGTATTACATTAAATGCAAGTGATATATAGTCAATATCGTTCGTCATTGATCCGCGTTGAAGAATGGCACTAGGAATTCAATTTTAAAGAATTAAGGTGAAATATTTGCGAAACTCATAAAGGCACGCTTTTTTTCTTCGTAAAACTGAAACTTAATTTGATTAAAAGTGCGCATCCCCGCGCAATGTCATTTCCGGTGCCTATAAAACGAGTAATTTTATTCCCATAATTGGTTAATTCTTTCTATAGACAAGAATTTTCGGTTTAAAATAGTTCACTGGTAATGCCACCTGGTGCTCGGATGCTCCATGTTTGGAAAATGAGTCTTAAAATAGGCGCTATTCATAATTCTGACAGATTTTTCAAAGGCAAGTAGCACATCACGTTGCATAATGTCCGAGACGGTCGTGAATGAAGAATGCATTAGAAATTAAAAAAAAGAAAAAAGCACGACTTTTCCACTGCCATTATGGATCGGCGTTAGTTGGGTTCGACGGTTTTTAATAAATCATAAAGAAAAGGCAATTACTCGTATCAGAAACTCTAAGTTAAAAATGATTCGAAGTACGCGTGTTGGCGGGAGGCAGGCCTATTGCTGAAAACTGAACGAGTTTTTAAGAAATCTTTGGGGATGTCGATGGTTTGGACAAGTTTACCATGAACGTAGAGTGGGGCAGTGTGAGTAACTGTGGTTGCTGCATTGCGAGCCACGCAAGTGTAGTTGCCGCCATGTTGAGATGAAACTTGAGCAATGACGAGGGAACTGGAATATTTATCTAGGTTGTTGGTTGCCACTTCCAGAAAGGATGGAAGCGGTTTTCCGTCTTTAAGCCACTCGATCGTAATGGGAAGATCCCCCTCAATGACCGCGCAAAATAACTGAACGCGCATGCCTTCGTGCAAGACACTGTCTTGCAAGGAGAAAGGCATGATTTTTGGAGGAACTGAAAGGGAAGGCAAGCGTCAACATTAAGAGCTCACTCGGATCATCTAGATGCGACAAAATGCTTTTCGTGGTTGAATTTGGTTGAAGAGACCGACGCCACGTCATTCACTTTTCTTGAAACTTTTAAAGGTTTTGAAACGACATCACCTATACGAACGTGTCAGTCGAGATTTTATGCAAATGTCAACGTGAAAAAGAAAACGACATCAGGTTCAGAAGTCAGCACTGCCGATCGAGCTTTCGCAGAATTTTTGATATTTTTTTTTCAAAAATATAATAGATATTTCTCTACACATTTTAATACCTGAAGAAATACTCGTACTAGAATTTCTAGAAAAACAAAAGAGGCCTTGTGCGAAAGAAGGAAAAAACTATCCAGTTAATCAAAAAATAATTAAAATAACGAGAAACTATAGTCTATTAACTAGTCTATAAACTAGTCTACTGTGTATACCAAACTTTGCAATTTAAAAAAAATGATCATTCATTTTTGATACTTTGAGAGGTACATTTAAAAAACTGGCTTTAAAAAAAGAGGTCGCGTTTTCTTCATGAGATTAATTTGCTATTGTGATGAAAAATTAAAATGTTGAAATTGTTAACATTAATGTTTTTGTCTAAACAGCAAACGTTAGTTGTTTCAAGTACCTAACAAAATAAAGTAAAATAAATGAAATTCATGCATACCGAATTTATATAATGAGGATATAATGATTATATCAAATTAAATAATGATGAGGATGGGTATTGCAATGACATATTGATCATCGAAATGACGTCGCTAATTTATATCATTAAATTGTGAATTGGCTGATATTGCGGAATAATTTTATGCATAATTGCACCTAGATGATCCAAGCTTAAATACGATAGGTGATGATTTATTACCAGCAATTACGCTCGTGTCAGAATTACCTCGCTTTCGAGAATCATGGAAATAAACTGTACATCCCGCTTTTATATTTGTCATTCTGATCATTCTCTTTCATTTCCACGGAGACACGTTTGACAACCAATGCAATTTACGGTTGTTCAAACCTGCATTTCCAATTTAGAAATCTATAACTTATTAACATCTTTAGGGAATTTCTCACTATATTAAGTAAACGAAATCTTCTTCAAGTATTGGTAGTTTTTATCAGTGCATTTTCAAAAATAAAGCTAAGTAATGTTTTCTTTCATCCTAACACTTTCAGAAAAAGGAAATGCATTTATAAAATATTTAAAGAACGATCTTAGGGTGAAGAACAATCAATCAAAAGCGTATATTTGCGTTTTGCGAGCACCGTGGTTGAAGATACAAGAAAACGTTTCTAAATAAATACCTAACATTAATGATGATTTCCGTTTTATTTCAAACGATAAAAATAAAATCTAGCATTACGAAAATATATCAGATTACATTTAATTTTAAATATATTTGGTCATGTGATAAAAATTAGAATTTAATCGGGTTTTCCTCGAGATAAACTTGACCGATTTATTAATTACATGTGTACAATATAAAACAAAATTTCGAGTATATTTTAGGATATATTTCGCTACATGGAATCATAAGAAGTAATCCTTCACGCTATTATTCAAAATAGTTTGCGAAATAAACATTTTCTTTAAAAAATATAGCAGTAAATGGACTATTAAAGTGAGCTGAATTAAACGTCAATGGGTATACCAGACGTGCATACCGTTATTTCAAAACAAAAAAACTCTTTTATAAAAAAATATTGTTGTAAGATTTGCTTAGTCATTGCATATGCTCGCAAAACACTAACGCAAAAAAATGACAACATTTCGCGTCAACTTGTCATGACTACATTTTTTTTGCCTATAGGGTTTTAATATCGGCCATCATGATGAAGATAAATTAAAAAGCGCTTAGCTGACAATCAAAAATTCTTACGATTATAATTTTCTATTAAAAATGCACAATTTTACTTTCCATCAGTCTAATTGTTAGTAGATAATTTTAATGCCATATCAAGTGATATTATTTTGGCAATCTTTTGCAAATTTAATATTGATAAAATTACATTTCATACAATATATAAACTTGAAATGGGAATAATTTACTAAAAGTGTTGTACTTACTTAGGACCCGAATTTGAAAATCCTTCTGAGCACCTAGCCCATCTTTGCTTTTTACGAGACAGGTGTATTTACCAGCGTCAGGGTCACGCTGGACAGCTCTTATGTGAAGGGTACCATTTGGGAAAACAATCTGGCGCCTGTTTATAGGTATGGTTTTTTCACCTAAATTATTCCATCAGTACGTTCAATAATCCAGTCAGCAAACTCAGGTTAATTGTTTTAAATTTCTATCTCAAATAATGAAAAGCAGTGCCTACCTTTTTGCCATCTAATCGTTTCCACTGGATAACTGGAAATTGGACATCTTAGCGTGAGATTATGGCCAGCAACAACTAAAATGGGCGGCAGTGAACGAATAACCGGTGGACCTGAAAACGATAAAATATTTTGCTAACTTTGGTTTTACAGTACGCCAAATTTTAGTTATTAGTGGCAATTTAAAATACAGTAGTTGCAAAATCATTCTTAGTGGCAGTTAAAGTTTTTTGTGTGTTTGAGAATAAATTCTTAAGGAATATATATAACAATATTTATATGCTTAAAATCAACATATTTATTTCTAAAGATTATCTAGGAGTCGTGTTAAAGACATTAACTGGTACGAGATCATCCACGATCAAAAACGAAATATTGCTAATGTTGTGTAAACTGCACACATGTGTATTATTTGGACAGCTACATTTTCAGTTTATAGTTTTGGGTTCAATTCTCATATGCTGTATAAGACTAAAAAAACACCATACGAACGTTTTTTAAAAAAATATAATATTGAGAGAAAACAATCCTATATATAAAATAACGAATATTAACAGGCGACCAAGAAACAAGCATTTGAAACAACCATTTACTTTTTTGTATAATGTCAATGCCGTTATTGGATCGAAACTAAAGAGTATTGGAAACCACCGAGCCTATCAAGTTTTTAGACAACATTTTTTTTATCAAAGTCGCTATCTGCTGAATTTGAACAGGCAATCACGTATCAAATTGTTCTTTCTGATGTAGGATTACATGTGTCGTCGAACCTTGAGCAATGTTACTTTTTCTACCAACGCCTACATCCAATCAATTTTTTCTAATACTTTTTTCCTTTACAACAAATAATGTAAAAAAGTAAATGCTAAGAGGAATGATTCGAATGAACATCCAGATAGCTCGGAAGAAACAATACATTTATGTTGAGATTAAACGATTAAATAATGAGCGAAATGAAGGGAAGTTTCATACAATTAAAAGCGTATAGCCTACGAATCGTGGTTACGATACATTTCTAAAATATTCCGCATTGATTGCACGTGTCAGGATATATTAGCAACTTTTACATTTTACATATATACGATAAAATAAATCCATACTTTGGATATTTCTATGAATGAATCACGTGACAGAAACCTTACTTCGTTAAATATTAATGCTCTCCGTTTCCTGAATTTTGGAGAGTCTATGGATAAACAAGCGCCAGTAGACGCCAGTCGTGATACATTACAACGATTCGCAACTTCTGAAATTCGGATATCCGTTCAACCGTATACAGCAGAAATATTCGTTTGCTAATACATAAATTCATACCGCAGATATGACAAGGCAGATTGTCTTATCACGTTTTCCGCCTTTAGGTGGATTTAGAAAATATGTTACTTTAAGATAAAAATCCATTAGTGTGAATCTGCTCTTTTTAGCAACGCGTTAAAATCATTTTAAGTACATGTAACATTGTTTCGTTTTATAACGTGCAAGTATTGATTTTGAATACATTAACTGGCACGTGCATTTATTTTAATTTTAAGGCAGTTATCATTCAAGCATATAAAATTTGCCAGATTCTTATTAAATTCTTAGGACATTGTATTATTCAATAGGGATCCATTAGAATTTACTTTAATAATACGTAGCCTACTATACAGGGTTCCCCCATAAATTTAATTTTCTTTTCAACTTCCCTGACTTTTCCAGGTTTTAAAAAAATTGCCCTGACCAATGTTGATGTCAAAAATTTACATATTTTCCAAAATTTACTAATGAAACTTTAAAAATTAAAATAGAAAATTTTTCAAAATTAAAAAACACGTTTGCATGAAACAATTTGACAAATTTGTATTCGAAAAATGTAGCAAGTGTTGCAGAATTATACTCGATAAACGTGGGGAAATTTGCAACGGAAAATATGGAAGATTTTGAAATTTTGTTCTCGGAAAACGTGGAACATTTTTTAATTTTGTCATCGGAAAACGTGGATAAGTTTGATAATTTGTCCTCTGAAAACGTGGCTAATTTTTCAAATTTGAGCTTCGAAAACGTGGAGAATTTTTCAAATTTGGCCCCTGACTTTTTCAGACATTTTCAATTTAAGTTCCCTGACTTTTCTGGGTTTTCCAGGTCTGGAGTAACCATTACTAAGCTAAGTCTGATTATGACATTGCAAGTTTCAAGCTAGCGTAAATTATTAAGGGACATGTAAATTGTGCTTTTTTGCATTCATGCATACGAGTGTAGGTCACTGGTGGTATCGACATGAATTTGTCGTACATCAGTTGATTGCCAAACCATTTTTTTCTTTTTCTAAATTTTCAAGAAAGGTGCTTGAAAAAAAGTATTTTGGTTCAGTGATGTAAATTAATGATTCGAGCGTAGTTCTCGTCTATAGGGCACCTCATCACATTTTCTCCTAACAAGAAACCTGCTATCAGCCTGCCACATATTGTGCGTGCTCTCAGCATATGAGAATTCCTTGCCCCGTATTTATGAAACGTCATTAAGGAAAATTAACGATATATAAGTAGACCGCAATTAATAAGCCACCCTTTGTTGAGCACATGATGAAAATAGGGCAACGAAAGATACCGAGCTGAGTTATCGAAAGCGAAATGAGAAGCACTTTTACCCCAGTTACATAACCGAGAAATTGCCCTATTTCTCAATACGCAGCTGCTAGGCACTGCATGAAAGACCAAAATTTATCGCGAATAGACAGCATTGAAAAGACACTAAACATGTTTGATAAGGCAAGCGATAGATATACTTGAAAATTTTAGCGTCATCTATTAAGCAATCGTCTCAAAAAATTCACCGAAATCGCGAAAGCAGCAAAATACAGCTTTTGCGTCGAAATTACTGCTAAGCGTTTTTGGTAAGCCCTTTAAATTTGAGAAATTATCTTCTGCTCCTAAATAAAGCACTTTTTTAATTATTACATTAATCATTAAATAGCATCGTCAATTATTTATCACGTTTACCAACGATAATAAAGCGAAATTTTCATCATTATTTCTTGGTTTTAAAATAATCAGTAGTAAAGAATCTTCGATGGCTGTGTTATCCTGAATCATTTAAGCAAGCCGGCAAGTTTTATAAGGGGCCATTCAAAAAAGACGTCCTCAAAATTCTCCGAAAATTGGAATACTCCTACCCCCTGTCCGCATTGTGTCCACTTCCTCCCCCTCTTTGGACGTCCGAAACTTTAAACAAATTGTATTCGGAAAATTTAGAAAGTTTTGCAAATTCGCACTCGGAAAACGTAAATTTTTTACTCTGAAAAGGTTAAGAATTTTGCCAATTTGTCCTCAGAATTTGTTGAAAATTTTGCAAATTGTAAAGATCACCTCGGAAAAGGTTGAAAATATCGCTCGATTATGCTCGAGAAAGTTTGCAAATGGACCATCAGCGCGAGCCCAGGTTTTCCAGGACTCATTGCACTCATTTCCCTATTACTTTTGGAATTAAGGGATTTTATTTAGCCTTTTTTTTATCAAGTGGACGTCCGAGTTGGTTATACCCCCTTCCCTCTTCCTGTCTACCTTGTATCCGTGACTCAACCTATCCCCCCTACCCTCTACACGAGGACGTCCTTTTTGAATGGCCCCTAAGAACATAGCCTACTATTTAAAGGATTCGGTCGATAAAAAATATTTGTGTAAAAAAAAGGAATGTTTCGAAAGCGATATTCCTCTCGTACAAATCAACTTTTAGTCTTTTCGTTGAGAGGCACACGCCTAAGCAATGCGGAGCTAACGAGCATAACTCGAATTACATACATTTAAATTACAAATGCACCGGCTTTAATCAAGATTCTCTCGTGTCATTTTTTTGCTAAATCCTCTTTTTCTCTGATTAGACAGCATAAAGTACAATTCCTCGTTAGTAGAAAAAAGTGGAGTGGCTTTCTTATCAAGCTGACAATGGAGCATCCTCAGAAATCATCGCTATATTAAGCATCGGGAATCCGGGGGATTGTTTTAACGTAATTATTACCAGCAGCTGCAGGTACGCATTCTTCATTAAGCAAATGCGATCCAATTATAATGATACTTATGTTTTTGATACGTCGGAGTGACTTTTAATCAACGCGCGAGGGTGATGGATCGGTTCGCATTATTTACGCGGAGCAAATATTTGCCGAGGTGACGGTGGCTCCCTCGTCGGGTCTCGTGGATGGCCCCGCTAACAACCTCTCGAAGGGCTGCCAAACGAACGGTGAAAGAAGGCCGAAAATTGCGATGAAAAGGAAAATAAAGAATACGAATATTAATTACCGTAAACATTCATGAGGGCGGAATATTCCACTTGTCCAATCCGATTTTTGGCGATGCAAGTGTAGACGCCTCCGTCTTCCGTTTGCACAGATGTTATGTTCAGAGCACTAATCACATTGCCTGTAGAATCCATCGATTCGCCGACGCGATATCTATTATCCGGGCCAATTTCAATGTCATCCACTTTCCACGTGAACTGCGGTGGTGGGGTTCCGGATCCGATGCAGCGAAGGGAGATGGATGGGCCGGGGTGGAGGGAACGCTCTTGAAACGTCTCCAATAAAGAAGGGATTGAATCTTTAAAAGAAAACGAGAAAAAAATAAGCATATTCAACGCGAGATTTGGATCAATGAGAATTTCAAGATGAACTTTCACTGCGAAAGATTTTACGACTAAGAGTCTACAACGTAAACTCTCCAAAAACGCGAAATCCTCTTTGGAGAACTTCGTGATGGTTGGCTACACAGTATGTCAGACGTTATCACGAAATGGTCGTGAAATCGAGTCCATGAAATCAAATTTCAAGAGGAACTTTATTGAGAAAGGTTTTTATGGCTAAGAATCTACTCTACACATTACGATGTACTGTGAACTTTTCATTATAAAATAACCGTGAAAAAACCTCTTTTAGAGGACTCCGAGTACACGTAAAAACACAAAAGATTCCGAATCTCGCTCTTATTAAAGACCAAGAAATCATGGTGAAATTTCATCGCAACCTGGAACTACATAGAATAATATAGTGCAGACTGCATGTAAATTAAAGTGATGCGATCTAACATCGATCCTTTTCTTGTAGGATCTGATATTTCTGCAAAATTAAAAAAAACATCTTGGCACATGCAATATACTGTACGTACGTAATACCAGTATGGTCCCTCGCTCTACATAGCCACAGGGTTGCACACTATTTCCTAATTGGCTAAGTATATAGCAATCCGTTTGAAAGAAGTGATAGCGATAAATGCATTTTGATAAAGCAGACGCTGGCTATGCTTTTTGTCGTCTGCTGCACATTTTTTCCTCACAGGTTGTTTTGGGTACTGGTCACTAGTCGGGAAGTTGGCGCTGCGAATCAAGACGCCAGGAATGCGCAAATGTGACCATACTGGTATTACGTACATGTATACTGTGATCTTTGCTTATCAAAATCTCGGTATTTTGCTCGAAGCTGTATGACCATAATTGAATTGACGGTGACCTTAGTGAATCCAAAGTACATGTACAATGTATTTTGCATTTTAATCATGAAATGTCATTATAAATAATGGCTGTCAAAATGACTTTGAAAGTTAATAGAATTATTTAATCACTGTTGCGTAACCTATTACAATGCGATGGCCCTCAGGGTGATTGTTAGATGCCCTGTGACCAAAGAGTGATTAATTTTCGGTGAGTCAAAAGATTCGCTAGCGTGATAATCCATCGCGCCAATAGACACAAGTATGCGACTAAGGCAAGAGCTTATGCTACTCTATAGTTAAGATATTTGAATAAAACTTGAATAACAACGTAGTTTGTAAAGATATTCATCAAATTTTGTAAGATACAAGCATCGTGAAAACGATGAACAACAAACCAGAAGCAATTTTAAAACTCAAAATGACGATCGTAGCTTTTTGTACTAGGAAGTGTCTAAGAGTGGCTAAATAATCGTAGCTATTTTCCGGAAGGGCGAAATGACGGACTAAAAAAATAGAAGGATTAAATAAACAAGTAAACGAAAATCCTTTTTTTAATGTTGCTACTGTATAACCGCACATCAGGAGAAGAAAAACTCCGAAGGTGACGATATACAGTGTAGGCCTACATTAAAGTGCTCAACATACTAGTAATTGATGGGACACCAGTAAAATTTCAGAAATTGGCCGAATAAAAATATTTTTTTAACATGCTTGGCTATAATAACATTTAATTTAAACAAACAATGCTAATTACCTAAACAATTTTTTTAAAATACTTTATTTTCTTTACAAAAATAACGGAAAACAGAAAAGGTCATACTTAAAAGTGCAACGTAGTGATGGGACACTTTTACAAAACTTGAAATATTTCGTAAAGTACATGTATGTACTGTAATTTTGATGACTTATATTGTTTAATAAGAGTTATATTTAACCCGTATTTTTAATAAAATTAGCCAATGTTTCCTAATGAAGAAACCTTTAGCATAGGAACCTATATGGGGTCATCATCAAAAAATTAAGAAAATCCAAGAATTAATGTTTATAAACTTTCCAAAATAGTCCGCGAATTTGAAGAACCATTATCCTCAAACCATTGGCTAATTTAATTAAAAATACGGTTAAATATAACTCTTATGAAACGTAATATATTAGTCATCAAAATTACAGTAGCCTACATACTTTACGAAATATTTCAAGTTTTGTAAAAAGTGTCCCATCACTTATGTTTCACTTTACGTATGACTTTTTCAGTTTTCCGTTATTTTTGTAAAGAAAATAAATAATTTAAGCAATTTTTTTTAGTTAATTCTCATTGTTTGTTCAAATTAAAGGCTATTATAGACAAATATGTTTAAAAAGTATTTTTATTTTGCCAATTTCTGAAACTTTACTTATGTCCCATCAATTATACATGTATGTTTAGCACTGTGTATCGGTTTGAAAATCTCTCATAGCTAATCGTAAATGGGGCTGTCAAGCCAAAACGGCTAAATAGCCAACAATTGTGGATACGGCTATTTAGCCACCAAGCCTTAATTCCTTAAAGTCTATACTGTATACTTTATGAATTTTTCTAACGTGTCTCATAAGTGAAGAACTTTTGGATGCCACGAAAACTGCACAGAGACCGGAATCAAATTTATTCCGAGTCAGTACAAGTTGGCGCAACCCTTTTTGCTCGTAAACATTTCAGAATTACCATTGCGAGGACACTTTGTCATCTACTTAACGTAATTATTTAATTGCGCGAATGTTCGACGCGTAAGCACGTTCTGCGGTGGGAGGTAATTTGAATATCCAGGAATTATTTTTCAGAAAACAGACATTTGCTAAACAACACCCGGGGGTGTTTTAAGGGTAAGCAAATGAATTAAATAATGATTAGTAATAAAAATAGCGTATCACGGTGACATTTGCAGGGTCTGATCATTTGTCTTCATCGTTAGACAAATCTCTAAGATGTAGCGCCGTATACGTCCTACGAAGGTTGCCACTACAACTACTACAGTATGTCGCCCGCCCGCATATGCAGTATAATTTCAATGGCCCAACGAACACAATTAATCACCGATTTCTCCAGTGGCGTTTATATTTTCGCTAATACCACGCGCAACGATTTCGGTGATGTATGGACCATTTCCAGTCATTAAACTTAATAAAACTCTTTTGATTTTTATACGCTCGCCCGCGTTCACAATCGAGCAGAATTTATATATGTGACGCACTTTTAGATATTATCGATTGTACCTTAATTGGCAATGCTCGTACGCTGAACAGACATTGCCCATGGAAGCTATCATTAAATCTTCATTAAAATGGGAGGACACTCCCCTAAACTACCACTTAAAATCCATTAAAAATACACAATTCATTCGACAGGAATTCAACCAAAATCATCCAATTTTTACAAGAGCTACAGTATATATAGCTACCGGATGATCGAATGATAATTTAAACCAACTTCTTATTGCCGCATCTGCACGCATAAATTACGTGTTTTTAAATTACATATGGGTCTAGCAAATAACCGCGTTTCTTTCTTTTAGAAAGAGATAATTAGATGTTTGCAAAATTTGCAACATATGCGAACGATAGAGCATTAATTAGTGTTAGCGACAATGTTTTCATAAATTTTTTATGATACACATTTATTCACATTTATAAGGGTATATAATTTCTGCCATAGGCCTACTATATTTTGTTATACAATAAGAAATGGAGAAATTCATTTTGAATAAAGAAAAATCATTACAAAATGCAGGTGAATAAGACTGACGTATAAGGGGAATCGCTTTTGATGCAAACCAATGTATCGAATTGGTTGAATTCCTATCGAATCAATTGTGTTTTTACTTAATTTTATACGCTTAAACAATGAAATTTCTTCTAAAATTTCCGAAACATGTCATAATAAATTGCCTCGTATCGGCAATAAATGCATGAATTTATATGTACAAACATGTAACTAACGTACACTCCAATATTTTAAATGATATGTACAAACATGTAACTATTGCATATACCGTTTGTAACGCTCCATTTCTCACTAAAGTCTGTACATCACCATTATCCCAAGATTGCAAACTGAATTTCTCAACAGCACCACGCACATTTGAGAAGTTGACATTTCTCAAGTACGGTTGTTTGCTCGTGTCGGGAAAAAAAATGCGCGAAAATTTACTCTTGTTATAAATTAAAATAACTTCGACAAGTATTACTGTTTTCGTAGCAATATATGAGAATGTAAACGAGACTGTTAGTGGTTCTGCTCTTTACTGAGATAGCCAAATTTGGTTTTTGAATTTATAACACTTCCAATGACGGGGATAGCGTATCATTTCAAGATTTCTCGCATAGATACCGCCTTATTTAACAGCCGAAATGATGATGTTTTAAAGTGAAAACTGGTATAAAATTTCCGCAACATCGAGTCGTCTTCGGAATTAAATGGTGGAATTACTCCTGCTTTATCAAACCCCTTCTCGGTAAATTGAATTTCGGAGTTATGAGATGTAGAAAACTGGGTTCGTAAACACATAAATTGCGAGCGAGCGTAGCCACACTGCCTCCTATCCTAGTAATGAAACTAAATTCAGCGCAAATTAAATGAAGTGAAACATGGCATCGTGGGCAATAAATGAGTGCCATTACAGAGTTTTGAAAAAAAAAAATTTTTGCACTGCTTGATCAAACTGAGTGTTTACAGAAAGAAAATAAGCATTGGAAGTAATCAAATGTGAAAAATATTTGGAATAAAAAAATCATATGATTAACGTACACGTACATCATCGTACGAGTTCGAAGCAACTCAGCAGCACAATTTTATTACAGAGCAAATGGCTGCAAAATATGCAGTACATCGATAGCAATATAATTTATGTTTAATATTCATGATTTTGATTAAGGTGTTCTTTGTCGTACCATCATCAACAAAATGATTTGGCTATAAAAGCTAGATGTCGAGGTTAAAGTCAGCGATGCGAATCAGACATAAAATGTATGGACAGCTTGATTAAAAATTTAGGTCGGATTTTAGGTGTGACGCAGTCTCGAGGATGAAGAGTCAACTCGGTTCATTTTGGCTGCAACCCATGCATTCACGTGAATAAAGTTTGACTAAAACAGATGCGTTTCTATATCTATTTTGTTTGCTAGTTCACTGCACAGTGACGTTGACGTAATTAACCAGCCTTAGGTAAAAGACTGACGGGCGAACGAGTTATTTGGGAAAAATAGGGCTTTCAACGCGTGACGAGTAAACAGATGTGACGAAAACCTTAAGTACTCATGCGTGCCAATCGTAATCTTCAAATTGCTCAAGTGAACATCTCTTTTTAGTAATCTTACGGAGAAAAATCGTTAATCCTGTCAGCGATTATCGTGTCAGGAAAGCTCACGGAGGTGTAAAACATCACGTGGAAAAAAATTATGTAAACTAGAAAATAACAGCGGATTCTTGCATTTAATATATTAAATGAGTACCTCAATTTAAAAAGGGCAGCAGAAATTAACAATCAAAGAGAAAGGATACTCTAGGAAAAAGAAAATGTTTCCGAAAAATTGGATAAAACAAGCTTAGCATTCATCTGATCGACATTCGCCAAGCCGATGTACCAGTTAGCTTTTTTAGCTAGAAACTGATGCGTTTCTTTGTATCAATTATGATAGTAAAAATATGATTGTAAATATATGCCCTTTATTGATTGACGTTTGCACGTCGATCAATAACGGGCATAGATTTATTACCATTTATGGGTATGTATTTTGCAAATATAGTTGTATTAAATGCAAATATACCTGTGCATACATAATAGATTGCGATATAAATGAGAATGAATTTATAATGAGAAAACGTTAAGATTTTTTTTGGTAAGTTTGGAAAATATGTGTATTAACAAACATCCTAACAAAACAGAGGCATGCCGAAGAAAAACCGCATTTAATTGCTCCGTAAAGCAGAAATGCATACTTAGCGTTGCCATGGAAACTTTTAACATTTTGCCTGCAGGTTTTTCAGGAAATCTAGCTGCGTTTACAGTAAAGTGCCATTTGGGCTAATCAGCCAACAGGAAGGCAACAAGAATGAACATTCGCTCGTGTATTGCGATAGCCCAAACTCTAATTTCCTATTAAACAACTGGGGTATCTGGAATTAATACGCATCGTGAACCAAACACTTTTGCATCCATGAGCTGTTTTCATTAATATGAAATTCCACGCGTGTCGCGATATTAAATCTATGCCTCTGCAAACATACTCAACAAAATTAAAAGCAGGGAAGTTTAAAAGACACGCATAAAGGGCTTCGAGTACCCCTATATGTCGGCATTCACCTAGGGCAAATAATTAAAGAGCTCAATCTTTATTGCTAGTAGCCCTCTTGAATTAAATTAAATCATTTTACGGTAGACTTGGCTTGCATGGCCCAAAACGCACAAATTCAGAAATTAGCAAATATGACATATTCGAGTGAAACGCGTGTAAATGTACACGCATATTCATATCATACGTATATTTCATATTCTGTATATCCATGTATATATATATATACATCCATCCGAAATAAATTAGTACGTCCGAAAATAAATTACCGCTGAACAGTTTCGTTATTTTGGAAATATTGAGACATTTACTTACACTTTTGTAGATATTTTCGAAGGAATTAAAGCCAATCGTCGTTAATAATTGAGTGACAAAATACATGAATAAGAAAAAAAAATAATCACTCTGCATGTACTTAGAAATTCGTAACACATTTTTGCGTAGGAAGCTAACATTAAAGCAAGCATCCGTAAATCCTAATTTTATTCAAATGTTAATCCACAACAAAGATACGACAAACTTGAAGGAGAACCATTTATTTAAAAAAAAAAAAAAGATTAAGGAAGTTTAATTAGAGCGTAACGATTTCGTAATGCAATTGACGCGCGTATTGACACGTCACTTCAAAGGAAGAGTAATTTAAATAATGGGAACTTTTAATGACTATATCACCATGCCATACTGTGCGTTCTCATAACAAACGAAATTCAGCAAATCTTGTTGATAAACCCACATTAGCTGATCATTTTAATTAACGTGTCAATTTTAATGAGCGCGAGTAACAAAACTGTCAAGCGCTAACTAAATATTTGATGCTACCTGTATATCTCATGAACGCTTTTTTTAGCACGAAACATAACAAAGACTGTTCATTGTGGTGTCTCGGTCCGTGCCAAAATACGCGATGCGCATAAAAGATATTAAAATCCCCATCGTCGTTTTAGTGTTAATAACGCGAAATAAACGCATCGCGCATGAAACTCAAAATATAATTAAGCAATAAAACTCAATTTTGTTAAGCGAGAGATTAAGAAACTTTTGGTGAAGCCTACGACAAAAAACGACTAACGTGGTCAACCATGAAAAGTGCAGGGTTAAATGATTTCGGTCGTTAAATACTGTATGTACGAGCCTTAAAAGAAAACAATCTGTTGTTCGCATCAAGATATGCTATTCAACCATTACTATATACATGACTCGTACAGCATGTGCCTCGAAAGTCGTAAACATTTTGCATGCGATTTAGCAAAGGTTACCCTTTAACTACGGTGGAAATAAATCCCTTTATAATTTAAAGTAGACGTATCCGCGAATCTACTCAATTAAAACTACCCTTAAAATTTGACCCAAACTCTTTTTCAATTTCTAAGATAAAACCCACGACATTTAACTAACGGTGTATCACCAGATAAACGTGTAAAATGTACATTAGATATACAGTATATTACACTGTGCTATTTCAGAAAGATTCAATTACAAATGATTACTGAAACTTTACTGGCGCGATAACGTAAAATATACAGTCAGATAAGGGGCCATTAAAAAAAAACGTTCACAAAATGTGCCCAAAACTGGACTTTCCCTTATCCTTGTCCGCATTGTGGCAGGTTTATTTTTTTTATCAAGTGGACGTCCGAGTTGGTCATACCCCCTCTCTCCCCTGTCCAAATTGTGTCCTTGACTCAACCATTCCTCCCCTACCCCCTAGATGAGGATGGCCTTTTTGAATGGCCCCTAAGTGCCATTAATGTTTAATATATGCTAATTTGTGTTTAGCTTACATAGATCTTTCAATAACATAAGCCCGAACTAACGTTGATAAACATGTACAAGGTATTTCACAAGTACGCTTATGTTTTTCTAACTAATGCCAAATTGATTTTTATGAACTAGGAAATATTCAGATATTGTAATCCGGCCAGGGTTAGAATTACTTATTAATCTTAACACGTAAGTTAGCAAAAACTACTAAATAGTAGTGAATTTCATCAAGAAATGCCCGTAATTATAATAAAATGAGGCATGAATTATCCACGTGTACACTGCAGGTCGACTTGGGCTTTATAAGTTGGTCAATTTCGTATTCCAGGTGCGCGAAAAGCGACATCAGTTCGTAAATTGTTATGGTCCAAACTATTCCCATGCCATGTATTTTCGAAAGCATTCCATTAATTTGATAACGACAAACAATTATCTCTACACGAGCTCCGAGTGAAATTCTCCTTTCATCCGTAGATCAGAAACTGCTGACGCTTAATGCCATATAGTAATTTTCATTCCCAATTGATTTCTCCCAAAATGCATGGCATTTCGATAGCCTTAATCATCTTGCTCACGATGGGATGCAACATGATTTTGTTAATGGACGAGTAAAATTGCACTCGCCTATTATTCGTACTTTAATTAAAAACCTGTCCATTTCCCATGGTCTGCTTACGTGTAGGCTATATGCCTATACTAATTGGCGCGCTGCACCATTAGCAATTACTAACACAAAAGGGCTCAAAAAGCAACAACTAAATTGCGATGTCAAGCGACAACATCGCGCACAAATGTCCACGTGATAAACCAAAAAAACCCTAGATATTTCACTGTACAATGTATACACAATACAAAGATACATACGTGTACAAGTATTTCCACTCGCAAGATTAGTATCGTGTGAATGTATGTTTTACTCGAGTGGATAGTTACATTTCGCATTTACATGCCGTAAGATATATACACGTATATTTTCAGGGAAATTACGTTTTCGTAGATTGGTTGACTGCATCACGAAAAATAAAATATACGTCTACTGAAGATAGAAATAAAGACGATCATAATTTAGCCTATCAATATTAATGATATTAAAATGTACGATTTAATAATTTTAGTATATGAATGCATACTTTATTCGCATTTCGTTCTTTCACATTTTGTAATCCTTTTGCTAAAATTTGAGGTATTTTGAGTACATCTGTTTTGAAGCAAACTATTCACTAATTTATTAACAGTTCTACAATGGAACATAATCGAAGAGCTCAAGTTGCTGAAACGTATCCATTGATTATTAGTCCTGGTCAATAGAAATAATTTATGTTATCATGGAATTAATTTCAATATGGAATCTGATTTTAAGATAAAGCCTAAGGGAGCTTTTATCCGTGATTCTAAAGGCGTCAATAATTTTGGCAGCACTAGCTGCCATCATCAAAGTTGATAAGCTTATTTAAAAGCAACTGCAAAAATCACCGTAGATGACTGCCCGTTCTAGCAACAAAGGAAAATTTATCCGCTTATTGCTCAACGTGGCGAATTGATGGATATTTTACGCATAGGCGTTGAAATCGTGCCAAAATTTAATTGATTTGAATTTTTTTCCCCGAGAAAACAGCGGTGCCAAAATATTCCCCTTCCTAATAGGAACAATGAAACGCATACTAGTCGATGCCATTTCCCATATCATCTTGTGTGTTTGTGTAGCGGAAGTGTTAAATATACGAAAACAACAAAAGCAATATCTCTAGCGTGTCTATGATCGATGGGGTGTCAGCTAGGCGTAGTGCATGCAACATTTCTGCTAAGCGTGATGTCATTTTTGTCATTACTTCACTCCTTTCTACAGCCCGCATTCATCCATCCATGCTTTTAGTGGAACAATTATATGATAATGCGGCAGCCCAATGACAAATGCTCATTAGTTCCTAGCCTGTAAGCATGCCCATTTCAAGAAGTAATTTCATTCCGACAAAATCCCGAGTTAATAATATCTCCAAAGACAACTCCTTCCACTTCCTTCCTTCAAAAGATATTCCAAAGAAAATGATCGACTCATTGAATACAAGCTTAAAGATAGGGTATGTCTTCGTATTTTTACCTCTATGGTACTAATTGTACATGGAAATGATGTTCGGATCCAAAGTAAGTGCCCCTCACATATTGTATATACCATGCTGTTAAATAACTTGAATAATTCTAAAGACCTAGTTCTTTCTTACCTCCGAGTTGCAGTTCTCCCGTAGCCTCGACCGTTTCCCAATCATTGCTTACGAAGCACTGATACAGTCCTTTGTCATCTTTGGTCACCGAGTTGAATCTGATGATATCCCGAGGTGTCGAGTGGTCATAACGAAATGGTTTGCCATTTTTAAGCCACACGATTGATGAAATGGGATATCCGTCTGCGATGCAATTGAGAGTTGCTGGACGACCGATATCAACGATTTGGGAATGGGGACGAATAAATACCGATAACGGAGCTGAAAGTAACAATCAGAAAAGCTAAGATGAGAGATAAAATATTTTCGAATGTTAATTAATTCACAACTTCATGCTAACGTCAAGTAAAAAGATGTCTACAAAATCAATAGCACTACTAACCGATGGTTAAACCAATGGAATTTACAATCTGAACGTCAAACTCAACCCAATACGAAATTCCGTACATGTCAAACGACTGCTAACACCCATTAAGTGTGTGAAGTAAAATGTGTATACTCGCCAGCATCCCATAAAACTTGCGTTTTTTAACTCATCGATGCATGATTAATGTTTTATTTCAAAGGCACCACGCAATTGCATATAATCACAGTATTTACTAACTACGCATTATATGATATAATTTTAAAACGACGAATAATTTATATTCCTATGATGCAAAATTTGAAGTAAGCCAATGTCACACGTGGAAAATATGAATAACATTATTTTGAACAACTCGTGAAGTTGCGCACTAAAGACTCGAGGATCTATCGCGTGTACAACGAAAACAAAACAAATAGCAATGTTGCTACAACGATGTTGTGTAGCGATGGTTGTTTGAGCTTAAGATTCGCGACGTCACATTTACTTTAATCCTGATGCCAACCTATTATCACTATAACTCTGTCACTGATTTTACATTCCCATCCCTTCCTAAATGGCAACCTTAATGAAAGCTCCTCCAAGCACAACAGTTTATAACAGGCGTGACATAGTTCATAGCTGCACAACGTCATCTTAAGCCACAATTTATCTGTTGCCTATTTTCACGCGGATAAATAATGAGCGATGTCAACATTTTAAGCAAGTTTTATAAGTCTAGGGATTTAACTCACTGCGCCACTGCCAAAACTCTGTAAAATACAAGGATCTAAGCTACAGCCTGGTGTCGGTGTCATTTGACAGGCTTTACCATTAACGAATCAGAACTTTAAAAACAACTTCTATGCCAACTACAGTGTATACAGGGTACAACATTACTGGCGAGACGTATAGAGTCACTGTCGAGTAACTGCAGAATTAATTCATGGCCAAAGAGCAGGTTTCTGAGCTCGAGTTTTCGATTTATAGCACTTAAGCAGCGCAGTATTTCACATAGGTAAAAAAGAAAAGGTGTGCAAAAGCCACCGAAAAGCTCGTCGCAAAATTATAAATGATAATTTGACTGCATCGAATCTCTTACGATACCATTGCGAGTCGGATTAAAATTTAATAAATATTTTTATACGAGTGCGTATGGTGTGTAAGGCACAGCTTTCGTAGCGATGTCGTTTCATTACCAATTCTCCAGTGGGCTTTCGGCTTGTAAGAAAATGAGACTGTTTTGGAAGCACGTTCAAAGAAAATTGCATTTGGTTTAATTATTCCTCATATCCCCCCATGTGCTGTTTAAAAACTGGAGAGAAAATGTGTCACTCATTCCCCATGCAGCGTTAAATCTCCATTCGTGGGCACATCTACGAGTTGAGCACCTCCATAATTTACACATTTTCATGTCTCAGCCATCTTTTTAAAGGAATTTTTTTTTTCAAACAACTTTAAGAAATCTTTATTTAAGCATATACAGTATGTACAAGTGTATACAGTGTGTGTGCCTTGCGAGGCCGAGCTAAGGGCCTGAGAGGCATACCGTTATTGAGATAATTATTCTTATTAACGTTGAAGAAGAACAAAAACACTTAATTTCAAAAGTTGTAAACTTCACACGTTTAGAAATCTTTGTTTTTAGCATAAATGAGTACGGCGTGCGCGTACCATTGTAAAAATGGCTCTGCGCATATGAATCGATGTCATCAATGAGCTGAAGTAAAAACAACGGGGATCTACTTCCAATGAAATAACTGCTTTTAATGTTGTATCTTAGACACAAATTATCCCCCATATAGTCATGGCTATGTTTTTCTCAGAATATAATATCTGAAAATTCTTTCGAAACGGCACTATTATTTTGCAAAGCTAGAGTTCTCCTAGTTACGTTTTCGGATTACAAGCAATACGAGAAAAATTTAGTGTCAACGCCTAGCAACTTTACGTGATACCTTATAGAAAAAGACAAAGCAAAATGAACAAACTACATTTCCTCTATTTAAAATGCTCTGTATTCGCACATCTGAACAGTCTCCAATGCCCAAACTACAGAGGTTAGATGGTTCACGCAGTCTTTAGCAAGCACGCAACTATCAATGCAAGAAGGAGTAAAACTGCACACAATTCTCCATGCTTGGCTACCAAAATCCGCATATTCGTAATGGAAATTTAGAAAAAAAATCAATAGCATTATCTACCTTTTCAAAATAGCGTTCTTAATGGCATCATTGTTCACAAGTCTCATTACGCGTTAAACAAATCAAGTTCTTCCACTCACGGATTTACAATGCATGAAATTATTATTATTATTCAGCGTGTTTCTTATATCCAAAAGTCACGTTAAATAAAAAAACTTTGACAAGATAATAAATAAAGGTTTCGATTTGCAAATTTACATACGCTGAAAGGTATAACGCAACGGTGAATTCGAGTCAGACGAAACACGTCAAAATTAATTAATTTTACTCTGTGGTAAGTGATATTATATAAAGGAAGATCTCGACTGACAACTAACAGTAAAAAAGAAACAGTTGAAAAAGTTTGAAATGAAAACTACGAGCTATATTCTCATTTTTAGTGACAGATACCTTTAAGAAATGACAATATATTTCTTTCTAATGTAATTTTATTTGTAAAAAAAACACTTTAATAATATTAATAATTACTTTTGTATTTAAAACCTTATCTGCAGGATTAATTTCAGTAATTTGCTAAGTGTTTATTTCGAAATTTCCAAAAAATCCCACGAATAATAACGTCTCGTCAGCGTAATATTTCTTTCGGAAGACTTAATTCCCGTTCATTTTCCTAAAAAAACACTCGAAACAATAAGAAAGCAATTAAGATTTTTTCAAACTGTTCGTAATTTAAACTGAAGTAATCCCAAGTAGGAAAGTGTTAAGATAAAGCATAAGTGCGAGTGCGTATAAATGTCAACGCTATCGTTATGACTGCACTAGAAATTGTAATTAAATTGGAAAGGAAGTGAAGACCGATAATAGGATTATAAATAAAGTCTACATTTTCTTTTAAAAATCGGTAACCTTAGAATAATGTGTACCGAGCCTATATTGAAATAAGAAACGCAATGTTCCAATCTTAAAAGCAACAAAGTAGCTGCGTGGCTCACAAAGAGATATGAATATATAACAATGTGATTTAAAGGACGCTGCGAACTCATTATTAAAAATAAACACACATCCTTGATAAAATATTCGCTCTATACATGCGAGGAAATGCAATCTTCTCCACATGTGCCCGGATAGACGTCAGCGTGTTAATTAAAAATTCAATTTTATCTATATATACTTAACGAGTTTATGAAACAAAAGCGAGGCTTACGCGTCTACACCAGAAGCTTAGACCGTAAAAGGCAAAGCGAAATTCATGCGGGGTTTGCACGCAAATTAAATATTCATAAAAGCTGTGCGTGTTTCTACATAATTGTTTCATAATCTATGCTGCGTGCTAAAGCTGTCCCTATACTTCATCATAGGAATTAGGATTTAACCACTATTTATTGATACAATTACCATTGCGTGTCCGCAGAGGCTGTCATGTCAACTTTTATAAAGTGTATATTTTATGTTTCCCGAGATCAGGAAACACTAGGGCAAACAGACAGCGATACCAAAGGCAATAACCTGGCTGAATATGGACGGCGCTGGACCTAACGAATGCATTTGAATTTTAAATGGAAAAATTTTATGAGCCATTTTTATTAAATTATTCATTTATTTTTATTACTGAATCGTCATTTTCATTCTAGTGTTGTACTATAATTATTAAAAACGCGCGCGTAAATATAATATATTTATGGTAATACTATTCTGAACCAAACAATAGCAATACTATAAGTTGTGATGATCAGTAATTGTCTTGCATATTAGCAAAAAAAAAGTTTCATAGGAATAGTTTTATGTTTTTTTTTAATATGCATGGAACTCATGATTATTAGCATACATCTGGGGTACAAACCTACGTAATTTAAAAAGTGATCGAATTTTGATAATTACATTCAATTACGACAATTAAGCTATAACATATATTTAAAGATTACATAATGACACGCAAACGTAAGGCCAGAAACACAACAAAACTTTTAAATTAAGAATGATAATTTTTTTACCACTAGCGCCAACCAGCGGGCCGATTTAACCAGCGGGTAATTTAAATGCATTACCAATATTTGCCCGCTGGTTATCGCTAGTGGTAAAAAAAGTAACATTCTTTCCTAGAAGTTTTGTTGTGTTCGTACCCTAAAGTGTTAATGCCTTATTAACCTAATAGTGACCAGAAAGCAGCATTATAAACCCAAATTCTAACATTTCCGAAACGTTCAATGTCACCTGGGCGTAGCGAATACCGGAGCGTGCCAGATATTTAGTTTATAGAGCGCTTTGATTTTGTAAATAATGGCTAGGTTGAGTCTTTTAGAGGTTTACTCGTATTCATTTAGCGAAATTTTCATGCAATTACCAGCTGGAGATATTCAGCAGGGACTCCAAATTGCCAGTTGCTGAGCCATTAACTAACTTATCGAACCCTCAATCTAAAATTGATTAGATGTATCCGATTTATGAGGATGCTTGGCTGTAGTAAAACTGATGAAAAACTAACAGTTAAATCTGAGAAACAAGCGAGCAGAAGACCCCTGGAGCCCCAACTGCGTTAGGCATTGTTTAATAGCTCGTATACTGTAGGTTGGAAATGCGAAAATCAATATTTGTTATACGTCACAAAAAAGTAGTGATGGAAAATGGAAATCCAACAAAATATTGAGTATTCATAGTTAAGAAAATATGTTTGAACACGTAATCATCATGAAATTAATAAAAAAAACGCAAATGGCCTTACCTGTTACTGTTAACACTATCTCATTTTTTTCGGATCCAACGCTATTGTTTACATTACACTCGTAAGTCCCACTGTCTGCTTTCTGAACATTTTCCATAATTAAATTTCCGCCCATCAGAATGTATTTTTTCGATGGATCCGTTGACAATTCTTTCGCGTGGTTACCTCGAGACACCCACCTGTTCATACACAACGAAAAATACTTGAATAGGCACTTAATATATAATACAAATACATACTTTTCTATAATTACAACACATTTTTGTCCAAAATGCAGATTTTGGACGTGACTTTTATTCCATTCATTTATCAAAAGATAACGAATCATTCCAATTTTTTTCTGTTTAAATACAATGCATATATGCATATATATACGCATAGCCTACGCCTTTGACAATTTTGTAACAAACAAATCCAATGTCATAGAGATGACATAAAACTATAATGCAAGTACACATTTGTGTCTCGTTCACTGCCTAAGCATCTAGTTGTACATGTAAATAGAGTTTCCTACGATTGAAGCAAAGATCAAAGTACCACAATTTCATTCCAACTCCTGTATCGCAAAAGATGCAGAATAACATTTGGTTTCTGCTAACTGCACTCGGTCTTCTTTAAAAGACCATAATTCCTCTAATGCTTCTGTTGTGTTTGGCCACTTAAAGCCTAACCAAATTGTCCACGAAACAGAACATCAAAATAATTTTGTTTGTTTAGTCTTAAGAAGATACGACACTGCTTTGCTGGTATTTATTAGGACCCATTTTCATCAACAGGATTTCCCTGTTACTCAAACGACGCTATAATTCCGCGTTACCCACGCACTACGTCTTCAGCAAATGTGTTTTCCAGCAGTATCAACTGTTGGAATAAGAAGGAATAATGCTGTTAACAGCTTCGGAGAAGCTGCATTGGATCAACTTCGTTCAAACAAACAAAAATAGTCTTCTGGATATTCATTAGTATTTATTACTATTTATTGAGTGGGTTAATTGAATTGAATGTTTATTAAAAGTCGTCGCTTTTAATGATGTTCCAATCCGAATCAGATGCAGATTTATTCTCCTACCTGTAATGTGGCACCGGGTGCCCTTGCGCAGCACATGGAAGAATTACGGTATCGCCTTCTCTTCCAAAAATTGATGGTTTGCTATCGGTTATTCTTGGTGGAACGCTCCCTCTTGCATCTAAAATATAATAAAACGCTGTTTAAAAATTTATTCCCGTTGCATCTCTCGACGTTCGGACAAATTTTCGAAGCTATTTCTTATATCGAACACACGCTGCAAAAACTCCTACGGTGCCTTTATTTTCTTGAAAGTTTTTTTAGGATCGTCATAAATGAAGAAAGATTGCCGTAACACCAACGGATTCATTCGTAAGCCTGTTGGATTTAAAGCTTGGATTACGGTGCAGAGAACATGTTGCACCGAAGACAACGAGGGAATTAAAAGATCAATCAATAGGCTGCCTGATAGGCTTACAAGCTTTAATTACAATTCCTAGGAAGACACAAGGGATGAAATTGGAAATCCTACGTGGTGTTTGAGTCAAGAGCAATTTTATCCTAACGTTAGCCTCATTTACAGTTCAGCTACAGTCGTTCATTTTGTCATTTTTAGAACAACTCCACGTTACGGAATTGCATTACATTACTGTCATATTACATTTCATTGTCTATAGTTTTGACCATGTTTTAAAGTTTTAATATAACAAAGTTTTAATTCACCTGTTACGATTAAACGACCTGCGGTACTACTCAATCTCGATTCCTTCGTTAATCGATGCGTAGTTTGACATCGATACGTTGATTGGTTATCCACTAAATGAACATCGAGAATGTGCAGCTCGCCCGTAGAAAGAATTGTGTATTTATCACCTAAATTAAAACAAACATCCACGTTTAAATCAGAATGCTCTTTCACGGACAAATTGAGCATAAAATGTATTACGAAATAACCTAAACTTAACACAAATCGCACGCAACGTTTTCATAAAAAATTAGAAAAACAAAAATAAATTAATGATAAATTAGGCAGAGTAATCAAGCAGTTACATAATTTGAAATGTTGCATTACATTAAAATACTGTCATGCATATAACATTTCCGTATTTGCATGTATTGATGATTGTATATTATATTGACATGAATTAATCACCTGGCTTAATCACCTGAATCACCTGAATTAATTAAAACTGGCTCAGCATATTTCGAAAAATGTAAAAACTTTGCATAATTTCTTGCCTTTCAAGAATTATCGATGTCTACTTTAAGTTATAGCAAATAAATTTTACACATTATTTTTTCGATGCATCGTAAAATTATCCGCTAATTTTACATTTTTATCTTATGAGGTAAACTTCAATGATAATCATTCTTTTTTGAAATTTCCGGCTTCGCATTTACCGAATATGATTATATGGAATAGTTTTTAAAGTGCACGTTTATCTGAAATGATTGGCTCGGTGGTAAATATCTTGATGTTTATATTTTAGTGCAATTTATTTCTTTTATTCTAACGTAAAGAAAAACGACAAGCATTATCGGAAGGCAAATCAATATTACTACGGATACCATAGAGAAAACACGCACTCTAAAAATACGCGCAATGTGTACGTTTTCACTCCAGGCACACTTTAAATAATTAATGAGATATTTGAATTACGAATTACTTTTCCAATTTTTATCCTTGGTTACTCAAAACAACATAACGTTCAATACTAATTAGAAGTAACTAAGCCAGAATGTTACGCACAGTTCACGATATTTACGTATATAAATATTTATACGTAATGAAAACGAGTGACCATACAAATCATTCGTAATGAATAATAGACGAAACACATTCGCTTCATCACGCTTTTATTTTGGTGAGTAGAAGATAAAAATATATTTTATAAATTGGAAGAAAAGCTCAATTAAAATTTGATTAGAATGAAGAGATTTAAAAGATTTTTTTTGTAAAATTCCCTGGTTGAATTTCTCCTTAAAACCAATCATAGCCAATCATATTTTCTGACAAATCAAAAGAACCAAACTTACGTAATAAGTAGTAAAAAGAATACTTTATAAACGCTAAGTTGCGTTATTTCAGTAAGGAATTGTAACTTCGAGCTAAAGTTGCGCTTTAATTTCACAAAGATTTCTGCCAACCAAAATTGTCGGGCATCATGCTATTTGATGAAGCTTAATGCTTTCTGCACTTTAGAGCCAACTGGATGTCAAAATAGTGCTGAAACGGGCAGGATTCTGATACAAATTCTGTAGATACACAACATATTTAATCGGATTTAAGGATTACATTGTTAGGTAGCTGCTAATGCTATTTACGATAGGCATCATAGAAATAAAGCAGGTATAAAGCCGAGATATGACTTTGAAACTTTTAAAATCCACCTTCTTGGGTCTGTGCAGGAAGTATTTTAGGCTTAAGAGGACCTCGCATTCACCGACTAACTCGCGCTAGTCAAAAGTAGGTCTCGCTATGTTGACAACATTTCATTAAAGTAAAGAGCTAATTACTCGCATATTATAGACGCAGAGGCAAATAAACTGCCAAAAGGGGAAAAGATTGAATTAAAAAAAAGGATCCAAATGCGCAAGTAAAATATAATGCCGGTTTGCTTATTCAATGCCGCCTGGATTAATGGCATGCACGAAGCAATAATGGTTTCCTTTTGCGCTGGATATTGGCCGCCGATTTATTTTCTCGTTGAAAACAAGTTTCAACAAATCTAGATGTATATATATATATAAAGAACAGATGTATGTTTGCATATTTGTGGCTGTACGTGTACACTGTATACTGTTGAAATGTTGCATTCCAATTGATTGCAATGTAATAATTGTAATAAACTTTCAATTTTCAATAATGTAATAAACTTGTAATAATTTACAAGTACTGCATACCTTATTTACAGCAGAAACTAATGACTGTAAACGTAAATAATATAGTGAATTTTCGATATTGATTTTTAAGTTATTTATTGCGTATTACTGGTACAAATTGATTTTGGCGAACTAATTTCGAAATGCAAACACGTATAGCGAAAACAAAACGTAAGCAAAACTGGCGTGTTGGCATAATGCGATATAGAGATGGACGAGCTGAAATTCCGGTTTAGCAAAAATTAACAGAAATGGGTAAAAAATAGTCGTTTAATTTTTTTAAGCATTTCAGTTCACACATTTCGAATTTATCTGAAATACAGTTTTTACCAACAATTTTTTTGCCGAATTGGCCATTATTCGAAATTTCCCATACAGCAATGTATACAACACAGTCGAAATGGTTGTTTCTAGTCAGCAGTATCATTGACACTTTGCTCCATAATCAATTAAAGCCAAAGGGTGCAGGGGAAAGTTTCAAAAATATGGTTACAACAGATTCCGTCCTCGTAAAAGCACACGGTATGCAATATTGCCCATTACAATGTGCAGTGAAACCCTGAAATGGTTTGGCGCGGAATATTAATATGAACTTTTAATCTAATGAGATTGTGCGCAATTCAAAAGCCATGACTCTGCCATACAAACGTCATAAAGCCAAATAATAATCGCCATCCATACGGGCCTATATCCAATTCCATGGCTGTTTAAAATATAGCGGAGACACCTGACAAAACGGCGAACAAATTCCCATCAGTTTGTCAGTCAAGCGCATTAGGAACGATTTATAAGTGCTGCCAGATAAAGTAAAGCGAATAAAAATGGGCCATAACGTGTGCCGAAGACAAAAAGCAAGTCATTTGTGAGAAGTTAAGAACCGCTGATATTAAATGGTCATTAAAGAAAGGCTGAAAGGAATTTAATCCAGAAGGATGTTGCGAAAGCATTAAAAATCTCATCACTTTTCTCGATGTATTTGGTGCGGCCATCACTGGTTATACATACTGACACGATTATATTATACGATGCAAATAGACAACGCTAGTCATTTTAAAAGATGGAACTTATTAAATAATATATAAAGCATGGAGAATATGTTAATACATTGGCAGTAATGTATTATTTATTGTTAATTTAATTAAGAAAATGCTGAAAGGTCATGATAGAAAGTTTCAACGACGGTTGATTTAATTGTTATTTATCATACTTAAAAATTTTTTTTTTTTCAAAACCATGATTTTACCAGTTTGAAGTTAGAACGCCCCCTAAAGGTAGGCAATCACTTACAGCGTGAAAGAAATGCATGATTGCCTACCTTCAAAGAGTTTTTGCTGATAAGTTGCTGCTAATTAGTAACTCTGCCAGTAGTTTTGCTTTCCGCACATTTATTTCTTCTTGGTTCTCTTCTACATACTTTCTTTGACTAAATTATGTGTTTATTCAACATAACCATTTGAACATAAATTCCATTTCGATTGCAGGCCACAATTTGAATAGGAGTGCGAAAATACAGACGAATTAGAAAAGATAAAGAGTAATGGCACTCTTTATAGAAAACACAATTGTAAGAAATTTAATAGCGGTGCTCAGGCAGGAGCTCTGCTAATCGCACGTTGGCAGTCGTTATGTGTAACAGGGGTGCATTAGGCCTACTTGGTTGTTTTAAAACAGCGAAAACCTCGAGTACATTTTTTAAACAAATTACAGTGCCACTTTTATAGACGTTACTTCACGACTGCCAAAGTAATATGGACAATCCTTCCTTAGGAGTATCCCAATTGTATCGATCCGTCTAGGAAATAAATTTAAGAAAGATCGCTTCGAAGAGAGTGAATGGCATTTAAATTACTCTGCAGGGCACAAATACGAACAAATGAATACCCAAGAATCCATTATCATCCTGAGAAAATAAACAAACATGCACCCGATGGAATTGTTCAAATAAAATCAGAATATTAAGTGACATTTAAAAAACAACTTACATGTATATGTATCATAGAATTAAAAGTATTCAACATTATTTTGCTAAATATTCCGTTCATCGATGTTTATGCATTAATGTTTTAACGCTCATTTGAGAAAGCAATTTACATTGAAGAGATTTAAGTTAAGTTGCTAAAATGAGCGTTAAAACATTAATGCATACACATCGATGAACGAAGTATTTGGCAAAATAATGTTTAATACTTTTAATTCGGTAATACATAACAGGTTTTTATTAATTGCTTGGGAAGATCATGGAACTGACCAAGCTAAACCGCCCTGATATTGGCAAATTATCTGTGAAAACTGCAACTCTTTGCATATTTCATAAGTTTTTAAGGTATTTACGACACATGTAATATACAAAACCTTAGCGAATTTCCCACTAGAACTCTTGCAAACTTTTAACTGCGGTCGAGTAAATGCTACCGCGTTTCATTGTAACATGTGTAATCCACTTGTTCCGCTGGAGGGTAATTGTCCACGAGAAAACTAATTCGGTAATTGTGTTTCCGCATAAAGAAATTCACAAAAAAATCATCCATTAATAAAAAGCAATTTTAATTTAAGTTACAAACTCACCAGTTTTGACTGTTTCTGAACTAGGCCTACGGTAATTATCCTCCTTGATCCAAGAAGTTACGCTAACATATTCGGAAATAAACGTTGGTACGTGGCACTTGAGCACGGCAGTATTGCCACTTATTACAAATTCATCGTAAACTTGTATTTCATAATGTTGCATCACGACTGAAAAGATAAACAATACAAACATAGGCATTATTTTGGGAGCAGAAACTTGAATCGCCCGGAAGCATGCGCGTTTTGTTAGATTTTCTTTGAAGCACGGTGTATGAAGCCTTTAGAGATAACCTTATTTGCCGACGCAACGCCAGCCATAGTGCGATGTAAATCTAATATGTTGAAAACGTGGTTGGCTTTGATTCTTCGGTCTGAGAGGAAAGTTAATCAACTGGAAAATATGTTGGGAACTACTAGAGTGGATTACTAAATCGAGAAAACAAGAGAAGATTGCCACCAACACGTAGGTAGCAGGTGGTGCTCAACGAAAATTTCCTTTTTTTTAAACTACGATAAATGCGGAGCAATATAGTCCAAGAGGGGCGCCATTAACAGCTGCAACTATCCGAGATACTTCTTGAAAACTGAAGAAAACTTGGAAATTGATTATTTTCTTTCAGGTCAACTCGGTTGAAGTGGAGCACTTAGTGGGAGTGAACGTGTAGACCGGTGACCAAATTAATGCGCCTTTGTACGTAAAGTATAGAGTAAGTCTTTACTCGTTGCTCTTATTGTTTTTATAGTGGTCCGAAGCAATTGATGGAAAGGTTTTCTTTATGGGGTACTCCATGTTCAGAATCAACCTATTGTAAACTGCACGGTGCATGGTATTATTTTCCTTACGTTTTCGTCAAATATACGTAAAAAATGATAGTTCGAATTTCGATTTTTCGCAACAACAAAAAACAGTTACAGTTAAAACAAAATTTAATGTATTGACCAAATAATCGCCTTTAGAACCGTGGACGACTTAAATTTAACTAGTTTTTATATCCTCGATTTGTTAAAAAAAATATAACGCTCGTTTAAAACTATAATTGACATTAATTAATACGCGTACGAGAGATCGCTTATGTTGTCAATTTCGTGAGTAACATACCAAACATAATGGGCTAATCATGAGCTCCGTTTTAACTGTACAATTTTGTTTATAATTGTTAAAATAAAACATAATAGATGAACAAAAGATCATCACTATCTGAATACATTTTCCGTTTAATTCAACCTAACCTTTATTTTTAAAAATGAAAAGTGAAACCAAATTCAAAACAATAAGTCAAGCAGCAGCTATAGTTTAACTCGACCATAGTAAACAACTAAAAATAGAAGTTTTTATCGAGAAACCCAAATCCATTTGCTACGAATATTAAGTAAATTGTGGAAATAAACAGCGTCGATTGCATCACTTTTAATCGAGAGGTCTTGACATATAGTTTAAATGGGTGAGGCAAAAATAGATAATAGATGAATGCAAACGCGCTAATTGATATGCACCCCTAATGATGATTAATTAATGGATTCATTTTAATGACTTCGTTGTCAAAAAACAGCACTTAACAGTAGCGTGAAACATCACAAAGTCAAACTATAGGCCCTACTTAATCCCCGGGTAAATATTCATCGCATAAGTCACAGTACAATTAGAGAAAAAACAGCGAGTAAAAGCTGATGCCCTACATAGAACAAAAGCAATTTTCCCAATTATTCTACTTTCGTAGTGAAATTTTACCGTAATGAAGATGTAAATTATTAACGTACATACTAGTGCGCGTAATGTAATAATCAAAACTCATTAAGGGCAATTAGTATAACTGAGCGCACGTTTGTGCATCACAAATTGGCGGATAATTATATAAGGTATCAGACAAATTTCCATTTTTGGGCACACCTAACATAAAACCGCAGTAATAAAAAGTCCATTTTTTTCATAATTTTGGAAGTCGCTGTCACGTGAAAAAAAGCGATTTCTTTTTCAGGTTTATTGCCAGGATTGTGCGCACAAAGTATACTAAAGTAATTTTCATTTTTGCATCATCTGAATTTTGTGCAAAACCAACAACCGAGCACACAAAACAAAGACAAAATAACCAAATTCAAAATATGCAATGTCTTCTTAACTTGTCCCTTCCAAATGATTACATTTCATTTCTCTAATGCCAGAAATACTCAATTATACGAAAATAGTAGTTGTCGCGCTGAAATACGTCGTGCGGCTTAGGTATAGCGGGGAGCACCCAAAGCCCGTTTCTTTCACATAAAACTATACAAAACAACAGAATGATAAGACAAAAACACAGTGCACCCCGATGCACTTACGTTTTCTAATGTAGAAATATGGAAATAAAACCTTTCAGCATCATTTAAAATAATGCATAGGCGCATTTATGATGTGTCTATTGCACTGTGAAGGATAATGTCTGAGGGAGACAACGGTGCCGAGCGCATTACTGCGAGCGCTTATTTGCGAAAAGAAAAAAAAAATGAATTATATAGGTTTTCTATGGATTTTCAGAGCCCATGCACGCAGTAGATGAAGGGCTGCATATTGGCTCCCGTTACTTTTGCTGCGAAAACAGTTTTTTATTACTCTATGCAAAAGCCCCAACTAAACATTTCATTTCATAATGGATAGTTGCCGTAAACGAGAGTATTTGAAGATGAGCTCACTCTAAAGAAACTGCATCGTCATATTACCATAAACCAAGAGGACAGCGAAACAGTCGTCAAAGTGAAATACTAACGAGCATTTTTATATTGAAATACAGGACAACCAGAAAATATCAGATATTTTCAGGTATTGTTACATCCCTACGCCATGCAGATTCAGAAAGGTATTCGGCCCGTGAAATATTTCTATAACATTAAAATAATTTGGAAATTTTGCAGATTCGTTCGTGGTAATTGTTGAACTTTTTTAAATTATATTACCCAATTTTTGAGAATTCTGAAAATTCTTCTGTTGAAAAACTGTGCTCGGAAAGTATTACGGTTTTAAAGCATCCAAAGTGGTCGAGAAAGCAAGAATTTGAATTAGACAGATAGCAGCAGTTTAGGGACATTTTCGGTATTCCAGGACTTATCCAAACTAGACATTTTTAAACTACCTGCCCAACGTTGAAAAGTAACCCTTGCATGCTAAAGGAATTTTTGCTCTCTAAGGGAACTGCTGCGATTTTACGAGCCATCTATTTAGAAAAGGCTACATTTCGGCCAGGTCCTTCTCCCCCTTAAGGATATTTTTTCTAAAAAATGTGAAACTGTATTTTAACAGTAATTGTCTTGGACAGCATTCGTATATACTGCTGAAGAATGTGGAGGATGGGGGGAAACATAGATATTACGAAATAACTTCAACACTCGAGGAGGAGGGGAAGGGGGAGGGAGTTGGGAAAAATAAACGCAACTTTAGATAACGAAGATTGAATTTTAAAGTTTTACAGTGCAGAAGCGGCGTCTGATGAATCGTTTTAATCTTAAAATAAATTGCACCTCCACGGTATAGTTTAGTTTTCGCATCGTAGCCATCAAATACTGTATACCGTATAAACTGGCTTACCCAGAAACAGCATGTGCCAAGAAAAGTTTGAAGTGCGAATAAAACCAGAATTAAAACTAGTGCATGAAGTTTTAATTGCTTAAACTTTGCATTATTTATGTGATGGGGATTTAAGCGCAACTAATTTCTTATTATAAAATGTAATTGAAAAAAAAGGATTACGAGCCCTGCAGACTAATATGTACAATGTAAAAAGCACTCGTCTTTTGGAAAGAAACGTGCGTGTGATTTTAAAAAAAAATTGAAAAAGTAACATTTTTAATCCTGAAAAGGAGCAAACAAAGCCTGACCTAATACTGCATTATCGTGATGAAAATGTTGCGCTATAATTGAAAATTCGAGAAAATGGCCAAACTCCTGGTACTTTGAAACTAATAAGTCGTAAACAAAACGTAACTGAAAAGAGGATTTACTCTCGCCCATAATCAAACAAACTCATTACTGTTAGCCGAACGTTGCATCATAATTAAAAATTTACAAATATAAAAGTCGCCGTAAACGAGTTTGAGAAGACAAAAGCTCGATTGTTATATTAAAAATAATAAATGAATTCGCCGCCCGAGCAACGGGTCAATCCTATTCAGACAGCGTAATTTCGAGTCAAATGAATAAAATCAATATTTGGAAAGTCTTCCAACTGGATAATCGGCTCATGTCAGATCAAAAGGTCTTTTTTTTATTGGTCAGCTCGACTGTGCGCGAAACATCTGCGGCAATCATCGTGCACCGCCATGGCTAGTTGCATTACCTTCAATAGCCGAGCATTATTAGATTCCGTAATAGCATTGC
Source organism: Megaphyllum sjaelandicum (assembly GCA_034698745.1). NCBI lineage: Eukaryota > Metazoa > Arthropoda > Diplopoda > Julida > Julidae > Megaphyllum > Megaphyllum sjaelandicum. Next base: position 63,233 of record JAQGBX010000024.1, read on the forward strand.
GTTGAATTGAATATAATTCCTGAAAACCGCTACAATTTAGATATTCCACCGTTGCTTTCTATCGATTGGTGAATATTGGAAAAACGCTCATATATACATTGAGAACCAGAAAATTAAGGTTATTTTTCTCATCAAACAGTATAGAAATACCGGATGTCTTCGCGCGTTTTTTTTCAATTTGTACAGTACAATAAATATGATTTTGAATTTTCATAAATTAAAATAATCGACAAACTACAGAATCTGTCTGGCCAAGGACGTGCATTCCTCCTTCCTAAAACGTCGTGTGATAAAAAAATGTGGAGCAGACGACAAAGAAATGGGCAGCGTCTGCTCGCAGCGCCAATTTTCCGATTAGCGCTCAGTACCCAAAACGTTGCGTGAAAGAAATTGTGCAGCAGACGACAAAAACATAGGCAGCGTCTGCTTTATCAAAATGCATTTATCGATCGCTATCACTCCGTCCACACGAATTGCTGCATATACTTAGCCAAATTGGCAGTAGTGTGCAACCATGAGGCTATCTTTATCATATGCTGAGCGAGTGACACGTCACCCACTTGGTAAGTACTGGGTTTTATCCGCCGTATCAATTCTTGCGCTGCAGTCGTATTTTCGGGACAGGGGAACATGAAAGTTGCCGACGTAGGGTGCTTACACAACAAAACTTTTAAATTAAGAATGTTAATTTTGTTACCACTAGCGCCAACCAGCGGCACACAA